>CM028135.1:1013925000-1014142500 GCA_016271365.2 Neoceratodus forsteri
TGCCCAGCCAGGTGTCCTCAAAATAGTCAAGGACAGAAGCGAGTACATCCTCATGGGAAGTGAAGTACTCCCAGCCATGGAGCTCCTCGTAGGTGGCGCACACATCCTCAGGGGGCACAAATGCAAGGGCTGGCAGCATGTGGAAGTGCATGGCACAGATGTCATCAGAGCAATACAGACATGCCAGCTCTGCATGCTGCTGGATGTGCTGCCAGACACACTGGCATAGGTGGAAGAAGCACCCGTGGATGTCCATGTCAGGCAGCACAGTGTGGATAGCCCTACAGGTGGCAAACACAAAATCAATGAGCATGCAGCGGGGACCACCTGCATTGCACAGCTCTGCGATCTTCATGTACACAGTGATGTAGTCTGCTGCCATTCTCCTAGCCAGCAGCACATACACTGCAGACAGTACAGTTGCCCCATCCACTCCATGCAGCGTGTACAGCTGCTGGAACAGCCTGGGACAGCAGCGGAATGTGCCATCCCCTAGCCATGCTGGGCTACAGCCCAGGAATTCAAGGTTCCTCTTGGTACTGAAGAGGAGGAACCTGTGTTCCATGCTGGCCTCAGCATCCTGTCCCAAATCATATAGCAAGAACGGCTCACCTGCCAGGGTTTTGGTGTAGTCGTCAGGTATGGTGAGCATGGACAGGTGCTGTGGGTCCACCATAGCACGACTGCTGCCTCTCTGGACCCATTGTGCCGACTGCTTCAAGAGGGTTACAGGGGGTAGGTGTCCCCCAACCAACTCATTAACTTCAGAGCAGCATGCCACTATGAGCTGTTGGCTCATCTCATTCATGTCCCAGGCCCTTCTACTTCACCGTTGCCCTTACCTTGTGGACTTCAATGGCTGTGGAGTTAGGCACACGGTTGAGGGGTGCCTGTCAGTACTGGCGGTTCTTCGCCCATGGTGAGTGCACGGCCCCTGCATCCATCCACTGCATATTTGCAGCATTTCCAATATGTTTTTTTGCCCCTTGTCCATTCATGCTGGTACGTGTACCAGGAAACCACCAGCAGTCTGCGCCCCTTGGTGCTCTCCACATACTCTGCTGACATGCTTCCTCCCACAGCGGACCTGTGTGTGCAGGTGCGGTGTGCCTCTTTCAACTCACCTGCGGCGCACCTGCTGACACTGTAGGGGGTAGGTCAGTATCCTTGCTGTGTCGCTGTGGGGGAGTGCGCACTGGCTATGCTCGGTGTGCAGGTTGTGGCATTGTATTGTCGACCATGCTTCCAATAGGGTGAAATGGCAGTTTTTTACAAAAATCCATGGAGAAAATAAAATTTGGCTCTAAATTTCTGAAAGTGATTTTTAACCTGTATACATCCCCACAAGCTCAGGTTAGAGTTAATGAAATAAACTCTGAAAGATTTCCAATTGAGAGATGAACCAGGCAGGGATGTCCTATGTCTCCCCTACTTTTTGCAATATTTCTGGAGCCACTGGCAGCGGCAGTCCTTCAGGATGAACAAATAGTGGGGGTAATGGCAGGAAGACTAGAGCAAAAAGTGGCATTGTATCCCGATGACTCACTTTTTTTTCTGAGACACCCAGAGACTTTCCTCCCCAGACTGTTACACCTGCTGAATGATTTTAGTGATGTATCAGGTTATGAAATCAAC
This sequence comes from Neoceratodus forsteri, assembly GCA_016271365.2. NCBI lineage: Eukaryota > Metazoa > Chordata > Ceratodontiformes > Ceratodontidae > Neoceratodus > Neoceratodus forsteri. The sequence goes on from CM028135.1 coordinate 1,013,926,636, forward strand.
TGTAACAAATCAGAAGCCCTGGTTCTGAGTGGCATATGCCCAGGGGGATTAAAATCTTAGTTCCCATTCGCCTGGGCCAAAATAACCAAATCAGATATCTAGGAGTTCCAGTCACTATGGCACAGTCCTGACTGTCTGAACTTAACTACAATAAATTGTGTAATGAGATGCAAAAAGATATGGTTAGATGGACCCTGCTGCCATTATCATTAGCCAGCAGAATTGATTCAGTTAAAATGAATCTACTCCCTAGGTTTGTGTTCCTTTTTTTCACCCTGCCAATATTTATACCTGCTGCCTTTTGGTCTAAGGTTTATTTATTTAATTAATTAATTAATTAATTAATTTGGGTGACTGGGTAGGCCCACTGAGCCCAGAAGGTCCCTTTTTCAGGGGTTAATGCAGGGGTGGGCAAGTTTGTTTGGGGAGGGAAAAAAGCCTGCATAGCAATGAAGATACTTCAGAGATCAAAATCACAGAGGGGCCTGGGAATGCCAGACCTACAGAAATATTATCTGGCAAGCCAGATGGGACCAGTTTGTACCTGGGAAAAACAATGAGGGACCTCAGGGTGGTATGAAATTGAAGAAAGAGAGGGGCTCCCACAACTCTTTTTTTACCCTGGCTTGCACAGGTTCAGCAGGTCCCTCCCAGGACATGATACAATCCCATGGGCGAAACACATGCTGAAAACCTTAAGGAAAATTAGGCACAGCTTAGACTCTGCCCCATCTCTGGGACCCTTTTCCCTGATTAAGTATCACCTAAATTTTCTATCCCCTAGTTTGGACCAGGGTTATCCTCAGTGGGAGGCCAAAGGCCTTACACACTTTGCTCAAATCCTAGATAAGGGTGCATGCATGTCTTTCCAGCAGGTGAAAGAGAAGTTCTGGTTGAATAATAATGACTTCTTCAGGTACCTACAAGTGAGACACTTCATAACAAATGCAGACCACAGGATGCAATTAAGCAGGCCTAGGTCCCCTTGCGGAGACTTCGTTTATGGCATAGTAATGTTAAAGAGAAAAGTGAGGTGCACATCTGAATTGTACACAATGTGTTAAGCGAAATGGGCCCAGACCCCCTGGAGAGAGTACGAGAAGCATGGGAAAAAGAAATCCCAGGGACATTGTAAAAGGAAGAATGGGATGAGAGATTGAGGTTGGGGTGGAGGGTTACAACCTCACCAGGATGGAAAGAATTCTTCTGGAAAATATTGATCAGATATTTCAGACTCCAACAGTGACCCAATACTTCCATCCCACACAAAATGCCCTTTGTTGGTGAAATTGTGGCGAAGTCAGATCACAGTATCATATTTTTGGGGCTTGCCCAACAATTAAGGGGTACTGGAGGTCAGTAATGGAAATAGTGAGGCAGATTACCAATATTGCTAGTACAGATGAATTTTCTGAATGGGTTTTGGGGACACCCACAATTTGGGCGCTATCTCTTAGCCAAAGAAAGTTGGTACTTGCTCTCTTGGTAGCAGCTCTGAAAGGTATCACATCTCATTGGCTGAGTGTTAACACACCCACCCCTCAGGAGTGGGGTAATGGAGTCTCACAAATCTATGAAATGGAAAGATTAATGTCAGGGATACATTTAAGAGAGGACAAGTGGTTGGAGGTGTGGATCTGTTGGATTAGGTGGGTGGAAGAAAGGGGGTGCAATGATTTGGGGGACTCACCTTAATAAGAATTTTATATATCATGTAGGAAAAACCTTGGCATTTTCTCACCAAAAATGCACACACAGTAAGAATGCCCATCTCCCCTGGTTAATTAGGCAATAGCCCTTAGTATTATTCATTTTTTGTGCTGTGACTTTCCCCCTCTCCCACGTCACCACCTCTGGAGAGACCAATATAGAACAGTTCAAAGTTCCTAGCAGGAATGGTGGATGGAACCTGGCTCTATCTTAGAAATTTAGATGTATTGCTCATAGTACAATGTACTATCAACTCCTTTTGCTTTTTCCTATATTGAACTCAGAAAGATTTCCAGGCTTGTTTTGCTTAGCTTAGATGGTTTAAGAATTAATGTAAGTTTTTGATGATCAATGGTGATCTTTAAGGGCATGACAGATATATTGCCAGTCTTACAAAATGAGGATTTGATCAATCTTTGCATAAATCAAAATATGCATGCGATGAATATTCTATCATATCTGTAATGCTTTTTAATCTTCTCTATGTCTGAATAAGATGAGATACACAAAAAAAGACCCACCCACTCCCAATTTTTCCTTCCTATTTGCTCCCAATTTGTCTCTTGCACTTCTGTGCCCCTTCACCTCTCTGCTTCACTGTCCCAAATGGATTTGCATGGGTGGTAATAGGAATACTTGTTCAGGCACCCTGTAGTACAAGGAACTGACTTCTTTGGTCTCTGCAGACTGCATATGATGCAGGTCATCCTTTGAGCATACCAATCAGTGAAGGACAGGATCTCCACATGACATCACCACCAGCAAGCACCAGTCGTGGTGGAGTCAATACAGGAGCAAAAGCAGTAAAAGTCCTCCCAGACATGTTACTGGCATTGCAACCAGTCAGATAACAGGCCAGCAGCTTTCTTCACCCTACAGCTGACACCAAAAGCAGTTTTGAGCAGATGTTTAACTGGTCATTGTGTCTGACTGACTGACTGACTGACTCTAATAATTTTAGTTTTAAACAGTCTGTTGATGGCTGACCCAATTTGTTTTGTTTAATTTCACTAATGGGTGAAACCCAAGCACACAAATGCCCATTTTCATGGTGGACCCATGGCAAAGCATAAAATTCATATAGCAAAAAATATATTGAGCAGAGATTATATAGTCAACAGGAACATAATAAAACAACAACAAAAAAATGAAACTACACAAGAAAAATCAACTTACAGTTACAGACAGAATTGGACATCATGTAAGCTCTCAAGATGCATTTAATAAGCCCAAGCTACAGCTGTCAATAATCATTGGTGAACAAGAGTTCCAAAGTTTGACAGCATGAAAGCTGAGAATACTCAGACCTAGAGTGGAGTGCCATTTGAGAAGAATCAACTTCCCTTGAGAACTTGAACATGTACTATGGACACCATTAGACATTTAAAATTTCTCCCTCAAAGCTCTTATATCACACTTTTTTAAGATTTTATGAAAAGAGAAGTGAGAGACAAAGAATTGTGCACCTCCCTATAAAGTCAACCACCCATTGAGAGCATAAAGTTTGTAATGGTGGATTCCTCTGTCAGCAATACAGATAAAATTACCAACAGCATTAATCAAGGGCAGTACTCCATTTAACTTAGTCTCACTCATTAAACTATGAAGGCAAATCAGTCCTCAAAAGATGATGATGCTCTGAGTAGCAATCTTATCCATCTCAATCAGCAGTTTCTAACTTTAAACAACATGAATACTCTAGTGTAGGCAGTTTTTAACAAGTCATAAATTTTCTATGTAGCATCACAGGAGAACTGTATTAGCTGTTCAGATGTTACAGCTTTCAAAATTTAGTTTCAAGCATTGTAAAAATATTGTATAAGATTATTGTTGGAAATGGTCAGAAGATACTAGTGGTTGTTCTGTCTAAGAATAAACGCATTCCTTTCTAGTTGTAGTTCACTGCTATTTGCATAATTAAAAGTGTGAAAAAATGTTTATACAGTATAAATATCAAATACCTCAATAAAGAACAGAAGGGTGCAGCAATAAAAGAAAATGATTTCTTCTAAAACTATGGATCCTAGGCCACAGGTCGAGAAATTAATGGTCTCAACACTGCAGTTACAGAGTACCACAGAAGCTGTTAATGTGCAGATAGTTGTGGAAAAATATAAAACGTACCTGTTATCAGATGCTACTATTGCTGATACACAAACGATGAAGAGAATGGAATAGCCATTTGTTAAAATGCATAAAAATCCAGGATTGAGCACAGAACCCAATCCTGAGAAACCAGAGAAGCCAGAAACACCAGGGGAAGCCTATGAACTTCAAATGCTGAGAGCTCTGGAAAATATTGGATTGTGGATGGGCAGAATAGACTCCAGAATTTCCACTATTGAGTCTAGCTTACAGTCTCTCAATGTTAAAACTGCATTCTTAGAAAACAAGTTGGTCCAAACAAAAGAAGACCTGGAGAAAATTAAAAAGAGGGTGGAAACTCAAGAGTGTAAAAACATAACAATTTTGGCCAAAGTTGCAGCTGCTACAGTGGGGCAGAGTGCAGTAAGTTGAAAAATTGAAGCACTCGGGAATGCAAACAGGTATAAGAACCTTAGGTTTCTTGGTATCCCTAGCGTGTTGGACACAGAATCTTCTGAACTAAGGGAGCTGATAAAAAATGTGTTCTTGGAAACTTTTCAGTTACCTGAAGATAATCCTCCCATTATTACAAAGGCATATAGAGAGGCAATGAAAAGGAATCCTAATGATACAAAGTCTCACATTCTTGTACAGTTTGCCTTTGAAACAGAAATTCAACAATGAAATTATCCCATATGTGGAAAAACCTTGAATACTGAGGAATTACATATTCTATTTCTTAGATTTTGCATATGCAACTCAGGAAAGAAGATGCTGTTTTCTCAATTTGAGGGAAGATGTTCTGGAAATTGGGTGACTTACTCTTCAGTCACCAGCAAAAGTTAAGATTATCTACAAAGGTGAGACCTATGTTTTCTTTGGTCCATATCAGGTTATGAACTTCTTGAGAACATGTAACTCTGGACTTAATACTTCAGTGGACTTGGACTCAGATTCTGACTTGGTTCCTGCAGCAGCTGAAATTGAAAATACCATGGTGGACTAAATAAAAAGGAAAAAGTGTAATGCACAGAGTATGAAATAACTTTGTTGAAATATGACTCTTTTTGCTTAATTCTGAATACCTGACCAAATATGATTTAATAAACTCATTTTGGACTTCCAGCAGTTTATTTCGAGCAGCTACTGGGTGTAGAATAGTGTACTGATTCACTGACATAATTGTACCCCCCCAATGGGGACTGTAATATTAAGATATGCTGGTAATGATCCTATATAACAAATATCTTTAATTTCTAGCAAATGATTGTTGCACTGTATAAATGTAAAACTTGAGTAAAAGTTAAAAACAAACAAGTCATCAGTATGTGATGTACCCATATTTTTCAGTTTGTCACTGTTGTGGGATGTTGAAATGACTTTTACTAGAAACAGCAAATGGGGTACAACATACCTTGCAGGTATGATTTTTATTAAAAAAAAATAAACAAATCAAGAAAAATACAAACAAATGACTTTTTGTTTAAACAGAGTAAATAAATCAAAAGAAAACCATAACGCACAGCTTGGCTAGAACATAGACAGCTTTCTTGCCAATATCTATCTGTGCCTGACCTCTCACATACATGTTCCAGGGAGAACCACACAGGTCCTCTCCCCATGAACATCTCACCTGGGAGTCTCAGCTAAGACCTTAAATATGCTGGTAACTACTCCTATAAACTAAAAACACTCCCATCAATTATTTGAAAACAAATTATTCTCAGATAACATCAATATTTTATTACAAAATCATAATATTCTGATTCAACTTTAACAATAGTCAATAACATCTTATTGTTTTAACATTCAAATATTTAAAGAAACTTAATTTCACCCCTAAACTGATAATGGGGGCTGCATTACTGAGGCTCCACCCAAAACAGCAAGGTAGGAGCTTTCCCAACAGGTAAAAGGAGAACACTTAGGGCCGCCCATTCCCTAGACAGACTCATTTGACTTGGCAGGTTTCTGTGCAGCTACACAAATGAAAGGTGAGCCAAGAAGGACTTATCTCATGAAAACACAGGTATTTAAATATCTAATGTTATCTTCATACAGCAAAATACCTGCTTATAAGTGTAAAACAGTACACAAAAAGCAAACAGCTGCACAGAGATACCGCCATGTAGTTTAAAGGTAAACTGTCACTACTGAAAGCCAGGTTCAGCGGAAAAATCAGAGCTCAGTTATTTCATACATGAGGAGTGCTTGGCAGAGCTTTGTCAGGATTCAGGACAGTGTTTGTTTTTAATTTTCTGACCGCTGTGGGGCAGGGGGGACAGCTATTTAAGACCCCAAAGTTACTAAATGCAGAGAAAAACAAACCTACTGTTTGGAACCTGGAAACCATAGAAAACAAGATATAAAGGCTATCCTACCACTCAGGGGCAGAGTTAGATTTTCCTGCTCGCAACTGCGGTTGCAGGACTAAGCAGTAATCGTAGGGACCCATATACATTGAAATTATTAGCGCTTTTAAATGGACTGGTAGAGGCATAAATGGGGAAAGAAATGACTAGGTATGTGGTTATTTTATAATTGGACTTCAGTCCGTTCTAGTATTTTAACCCAAATCTTCTCTGGACTTATATTTTAAACAGACATCCAGTACCAAAGATCCTGAAGGCAGAACTAAAGCAGACAATGAATAACGAGTGGCCAACATGCTATTTCAGGGAGAATGAAAGTAGCTTAGTGCTTGGAAAAGAAAGGAAAGCACAATAAATAATAAGAAATAAATGCTGTTGTGCAACAGACTTAGGGAAATACATAAAGAGATATAGAAGCAAAGGAGAAATAAAGGCTTCAGGTCCCGGACTGGTTCTGAAAAATGCAAGGAAGGGGGGAGTACCACCACAATAACCCCCTATTCAAAAACAAACCAATCTTTATTGGTTTGTGGCTTAAATAGCTGTCCCACTTCCCACAGCAGTCACGCCCTCACCATTAAAATAACCCTAGGCAAGTTTACCTCCCTGCTCCTAACCACTAACCCCTGCATCCCTCCCAGGGACCAGAAACTTGATTTCCAAGACATCCTGTCCCAGCTCTCCACCTTTCCCAAGCAGTATGAAAAACTAATTATGGGAGACTTCAACATAAATTGGCTGGCCAAGACAGCCGCACTGTTCATTAACGAGGCCTCAGCACTGGATCTCACACAAGTAGTCACTGACCCCACCCGGGTGAACCCTCACACAGGGACATCCTCCCTCCTAGATCTTGTCCTTACAAACCGTCCCCACAGACAGAATAACCAGTCCCGTGGTCCTCCTGGATGAACTAAGTGACCACTCGTCTGTACTCTTCACCTGGGCCTGCATTGACCCCAAAGCCCCCCCCTAAAATTACCTCTCAATGCAAACTGGGGCCCGGTAAACTAGGCCAGCTCAACACCTACCTCAAAGACTGGGACTGGTCTTCCCTAATTAACACCCTCGACCCGGATCAGGCTCTTGAACTATTTACCACCACGTTCAACGCTGCCTGTGATAAGTTCGCCCCCCTAACCAAGAGCATGTCTAAGGGCAATCATGCCCCCTGGTTCTCTGACCACCTCCTGGGCCTCCTGCAGCACCGGGACACCCTCTGGTATTGAGCAAATGAATCCCAATAACCTGAAGACAGGCTACAATACAGGGAGGCCCAAAACAAGTGCAGATGGGCCACTCGCTCTGCCAAAGCAGATTACTACAAAGCTGCTTTAACCTCCACCTGGGGCATCGGCTGAAAATTTTGGAATAATATTAAGGAACTATGTGGCAAGCCTACTAATCTTCCCCCAGACTAAATATTAATTAACGGTCACCTCACCTCGGATCCCCTCAGTATAGCCTCAGCCCTAAACTCTGCCTTCACAGATCTCAACCATGTCCTCCCCCCCAACTTCTTCGATCCACCTCCTGCCCAGGAACCTCCACTGCCACCCCATGCCCAACCCTCTATATACACATCCTTACACCTAAGACAGCCAAACCCTACTTTTCCAAAGCCCTTAACCATTCTCCCCTCAGTAATGATCCCCTAGACCTCAGAGTTTTCCGCCTCACCCTCCTGGAAGTCCTCTCCCCGCTCCCCCATATTCTCAACCGCTCCCTGTGCCAGGCAAAATTTCCTGCATGTTGGAAAGCAGCCTATATCATCCCCATGCATAAGAGTGGGGATCACACATCCACAAACAACTACGGCCCCATCTCTATCCTACCGTCCCTATCCAAAGCATTAAAGCGCATAGTCGCCGATCAACTCACTGACCACCTCACTAAATATAACCTCCTATGCAGCCAGCAACACGGCTTCTGCAAGGGTCATAGTACCACCACAGCCCTCCTTGAAATTACCTCTCATGTCCACTCCGCCTTGGATTGCAGACACATCTCAGGAGCCATCTTCATGGACCTTTCGAAGGCATTTGATACCGTCAACCGTGCCCTCTTACTGGACACTCTTGCCTTCAGTGGCTTCTCTCAAGATGCCTTAAACTGGTTCACCAGCTATCTATCTGGCAGAACTCAACTAGTTAAGATAGGCACTGTCCTGTCCCCTAGCCTCCCAATCTGCTCCGGTGTCCCTCAGGAATCCATTCTTGGCCCTCTCCTTTTTTGCCTCTACCGTAACACCCTTCCAGCGGCCTGCCCCAGCTGACTGCTATTGTATGCGGATGATGCAGTCTTATTCGCTTCTGATCTGGACCCCCTCAAATTACACCAAACACTCCAACACGCTCTCTGTGAATCTGAACACTGGATCACCTCCCATCGCCTAATCATTAACTTTAACAAGACTAAAGTCATGATTTTCTCCCATCCGCAAAACCCTCTTAAGAGCCTCTGCCCCCAATTTCTAACCATAAATCAAACCCCCCTTGAACAAGTGGACACCTTTAAATACCTAGGTGTCACACTAGACCTGGCACTCAATTTCTCTCAACATATCCACCTCCTATCCACTGCTCTTAACTCTAGACTAGGCTTACTTTATAGGTACAAGCACTGCCTCACCCCTGAGGTGCTGCGTCTTACCACTGACTCCTCTGTACTCTCCCTCATGGAATACGGCATTATCATCTACAGTGCAGGTCCCACCTCAGCCCTTGACAGACTCCAGCTTATTCTAAACAAGGCCTGCCGTCTCATCCTTGGATGTGACTGCCTCACCCACACCTGCGACCTCTACAGTACCACAAACTGGCTAAACTTAGACAATAGAATCAAGTACCACACCTGCTTAATGACCAAAAAGATTACTCTTGGCCTCACTCCCCCGGCCCTAAACAAAATTATTTTCCCTGCTGCTCCTGCCAGACCCACCCGAAACTCAACCAAACCACTACTATGGGTACCCCGCTGCCAGACTTCCCAATATCAAAGAACGTTCAGCTACAAAGCCCCCTCCTGGACAAATGAGCTCCCTAGTCTAATCACCAACAAAACAGGAATAGGCCCTTTTAAATCAGCTCTAAGTAATCACCTCCAGACCGCAAACCGATGTGACTGCCCCTGACCTGTTAAGACCAGTTTCTCGCCGGTCGCCTGACCGATCTCCACAAAGCTTCCTACTTTGACAAACAGTCTCACTGACTCTTTTGTGGCTGTGCTGTAACACTGTATTGCATGTCATCCCTGTCTTCAAGTCGCTCTCTGTACCATGCATGTATCCTGCACTATGATGTTATGTAATGTCCTGAAACTGTATCAATGTTATCCCTGTTCCTGTATATGTTTGACGTGGAACCTTTGTAAATGAGTCTTTGTTTCAAAGGTCTTTCTGAATATCTCAAATAAATAAATAAATAAAAATGTAAATCCACATTCCCTTAGGAATGGGATGGGGTTTCCACCCACCCTCACAGAAACCCCATCCCAGGGCACCCTTAACAATACAAGATTTATGTAGACCGCACAGTCTACATAAATATCTAATTTCATCTACATACATACATTTGCCCTGGGGTTTAATAAATATTTAACCAGCACCATATCAGGATAAAAAGTCAGCGTTTTTATGTCTGGCACCAGGTCAGTGTTTGATTTCAAAAGTATAGGGCTGTAGTGCCAGATACCATCTGAGAATATGAGCATTTTTATCCTTCTTTTGTTGCAGCCAGCAGAGAGAGTTATGATCAGTAACAAGTGTAAATTTATTGCCCCACAAATAGAATTTCAGAGCTTCAATAGCCCATTTGATTGCCAAACACTCCTTCTCAATTGTTGCATATTTATGTTCTCTTGGAAATAATATCCGACTGATATAAAGGATAGGATGCTCTTCTCCTTTGATGTTCTGAGATAACACAGCTCCTAACCCAGTATCTGAGGCATCGGTATGGACCTCAAAAGGTTGGGTAAAGTCAGGAGATCACAACAGTGGTGATGCACACAAAGCAGCTTTAATAGCTTGAAATGCTTTTTCACAATCATCAGACCAAGGAACAATATTAGGAATTGATTTCTTTGTTAATTTCATTAATGGTGTAGCTAAATTAGCAAAATCAGGAATAAAATGCCTGTAATATCCTGCAAGTCCTAAAAAAGATCTTACTTCTGTCTTTGTCTTAGGAACAGGACAATTTGCTACTGCTGTCACTTTACTGACTTCATAGAAACATAGAAGTTGATGGCAGATAAGGACTGCAAGGCCTATCCAGTCTGCCCATTTCTTTTTCTACCTCATAAATGTACCGTCGGCCTTTGCTCTGTCAGTGGCCTATCTATTCATACTCATCTGTATTGCTCCCTTATGCCTATTCCATGGCTGTTTGAAGCCCTGCACTGTATTCATAGCCACCACTTCCTGAGGTAGGCCGTTCCATGCATCCACCACCCTTTCTGTGAAAAATAATTTCCTTACATTCCCCCTTAATCAGCCTCCCTCTAATCTCATGCTGTGTCCTCTTGTCCTGCTATTTTTCTTATATTTAAACATGTTAGACTTTTTCACCTTGTTAATTTCCTTAAGGTGTTTGAATGTCTTGATCATATCACCTCTCTCCCTCCTTTGCTCAAGGAAATACATATTGAGCTCCGTTAATCTGTCCTCATATGTCATCTGATGCAGTCCCTTCACCATTTTGGTTGCCCTTCTCTGGACTGCCTCAATTTGGTTAATCTCCTTGTGAAGGTGTGGCCTCCAGTACTGCACGCAGTACTCCAGATGGGGCCTAACCAGTGTCTTGTAAAGAGGGATTATTACCTCTTTCTTACGACTTGTGATATCCCTACTAATACACCCTAACATCCCCCTAGCCTTACCTAATGCTGTAGAGGTCTGCTTGGATGATTTCAGGCCATCTGTGATGATGATGCCCAAGCCTCTTTCTTCCCTTGTGACTGCCATCAACTCCCCTCCCAGTCTATAGGTGGCCTCAGGGTTTCTCTCCCCTATGTGCATGATCTTGCACTTCTTTGCATTAAATCCCAGTTGCCACTCTTCTGACCATTTTGCTAGTTTATCCAGATCTCTTCTCATTCTGCCCACCCCATCTGGATCATCTACTCTGTTGCAGGTCTTGGTGTCATCTGCAAACAGACAAGCCTTACCCTCTAGTCCATCTGCAATGTCACTAATGAAGATATTGAAGAGGACTGGCCCCAGGACTGATCCCTGAGGTACTCCACTTGTGACTTGCATCTCTTTTGACTGTATACCATTTATCACCACTCTCTGTTTTTTGCCTGTCAACCAGTTTGCCACCCAGTTAACCAACTTCTGACCCACCCCAAGCCTACCCAGCTTATTTATCAATCTTCTATGTGTAACAGTGTTGAAAGCTTTGCTGAAGTCAAGGTAGGCGACATCAACTGCTCCCCCTTGGTCCACCACTCTGGTTACCCAGTCAAAGAAATCTATGAGATTAGTTGGACAGGACCTCCCTTTTGTAAACCCATGCTGTCTTAGATCCTATGCCGCTATGGATTCCAGGTGTTGCACTACCCTTTCCTTAAGTAGTGCCTCCATAATCTTGCCCACTACTGAGGTAAAACTGACTGGTCTGTAGTTCTCTGCCTCCTCCCTGCTACTACTCTTGTGGAGTGGGATCACATGAGCCCTTCTCCAGTCTTCTGGGACCTCTCCTGTGCTCAGAGACTCACTAAACAGTTCTGCTAATGGCTCTGCTAGTTCCACCCTTAGCTTCTTAAGTACCCTGGGATGTATGCCATCAGGTCCCATTGCCTTGTCCACCCTGAGCTTAGTGAGCTCTTGTAGGACCCTTTCTTTTATGAAGGGAGTAGTGCTCACCTCTTTTCCCCCTGTATCCATGGTGCTGAGCTGTGGGCCCTGCCCTACCTTCTCTTCAGTAAATACTGAGCAAAAGGATCTATTTAGGATAGATGCTTTTACAGGGTCCTCCTCACATGCCCCCTTTTCTCCTTTGAGCTTAGCAATACCCCCTCTGGACTTTCTCCTTTCACTAATGTATCTATAGAAAGTCTTGTCACCTTCTTTTACTGTTCGTGCTAGTGTTTCCTAAGTTTGGGACTTTGACTGCCTTACTGCCTTCCCTGCTTCCCTTAGGGCAGTTTGGTATGCCTCCCTATCTTCATCCCGCTGTGTTCACTTATATTTCCTGAAGGCCAGCCTTTTAGCTCTGACCTTTCTGCTACTGTATTTGAGAACCAAAGTGGTTTCCTTCTTCTTTTGCACTTCCTTTTCTGTCTAACACAATGGGATGTTGCTTCAAGTATTGCATCCTTAATGCTTGCCCACTTTGCCTGTACCCCCTCACCTGTGTTTCTTTTTGCAAGGGCTAGCTTAACTCTGTTGGCCATCTTATCAAAGTCAGCTCCTCTGAAGTCTCATATTTTTGCCTTGGAATGGGATGATTTAGATGTAGTGGCCAAATTGAACCATACCATGTGATGGTCACTGGCTCCCAGGTGACCTTCTACCTGGAGATCTGTGATCCCTTTCCTGTTAGTCAGTACTAGATCTAGGATAGCCCTGTCTCTTGTGGGTTGTTCTACCAGTTGTTTGAGGCCCTCCCCCTGCAGGGAATCCACCATGTGTCTAGTTCTGGCAGATGTTCCTGCTGGTATTGACCAATCTGTATCCGGCATGTTGAAGTCTCCCATTATCAGAACCTCCCCTTTAGCTGTCATGTTTTGTATATCTTCTAACAGTAATCTGTTTATGTCCTCCCCCGGTCGGGGGACCTGTAGACAACCCCAGTTCTTATTGCTGTCCCATTTCCTGTTTCCAGGGTGACCCACAGTACTTCTGGCTCCTTATGTGTATTCTGAATTTCTGTAGCTTTGATATTTTCATTGACATACAGGGCCACTCCACCCCCCTTTTTTCACCTCGGTCTCTTCTGAACAGTACATAGCCAGGTACTGAAGTCTCCCAAGTGTGGTTACTGGTAAACCACATCTCACTAATTGCTACTATGTCCAGTTTAGCCTCTGACATTATTGCCTGCAGGTCTGGGATCTTATTTCCCAGGCTGTGAGCATTTGTGTGCATGATTTTCAATTGGCCAGATTTTGGTGTGTTAGTTGTTGGGTGAGGTTTGGCATTTCCCCTGTGCGTCATATGGGTAGATGGACCTTTTTTCTTACCTGGTGATGCAAATGAACTGCAAACATGCTGAATCCCTGTTTGACCACTAGCTGAGGGGAGGGTGTTCTTCCCATTCGACGTATGGGGTGCTGCACCCCTCTCCCCATTTGCTAGTTTAAATATTCTTCAAAGACATCAAACTTCTGCCCCAATGCACTGACTCCCTCCTTAGTCAGATGCAGTCCATCAAATTTAAAGAACTTTCGTTCCCAGAACTGTTGCCAGTTCCCTACAAATCTGTGTCCTTTTTCCTGGCACCAGCCCTAGAGCCACATGTTTAGCTCCCCTATCTCCCCTTCTCTGATCTTCCGTCCATCTGCCCTCCTCTCCCAGACTACCAGGATCTCAGAGAAGGAGATGTCGGATCAAATGGATGATAGTTTGTCACCTAGCCTGGTCAGGTGTTCCTTGGTCTCCACAACTGACTGGCTGGTGAGATTATTAGTCCGTATGTGTACCAGGACGTCAATGTTTTCTCCTGCTTTGTGAACAATTTTAGCAATGCAGTCAGTGTCTCTCCATGCTGATGTAGCTGGGAGACATCTGACCATTACCCCTGGCTGGAGATGGGTATCAACCCCCCGAATCATGGAGTCTCCTATGATCAGAAGTTTTTTGTATTTCCTTTTTGCTTTTTTTGTTTTGGTTCCTGATTTGGGTGAGTTTTGTTGTGCTAGCTCCTGTGCTGCAGTGTCCTGCTCTGCAGTGTCCTCTGCCCCTTTGTTTGATTTCAGAGATAGAGGCAGATACCTGTTTGTAGTGTTTATATGGTTTTTGGAGGTAATATGTTGGAGAGCACAGAGTGATGGGGCACCCGATTTGCCCCTCCTAACCACCTGCCAACCTCCTGGACCAACTACCCTCTGCGGTCGAGGTTCTTCTGTTGGATGTTGGGGAAATGGCGGGTGGTTCTTATAATGTATTTCCTCTTGAATATGGAATTTGAGGCACACAATCTCTGCCCATGCTGCCCGGAGCTGAACTCTAAGATCTCCAGTGGCCCAGCATGTAGGACAGTGTCCTAAATCTTGTAAGACAGTCCTTCTGAAAAGTGTTCCACAGTACCCGCAGTTAATGATATCCATTCCAGATAAGTTGCTGGGTTTATAACCTGGTCAGAGTAATTAGAAGGAAGAAAATGCAAGTAATGGTTTGATTTTGTATTTTGTTTTTGTATAACTTGTAATAACAAGTTAAATTACTAGTGCCCCTGTAAATGAGTTCACCTTGTGGATGCCCCACTGATCCACCCCTTCCTGCTTTGCCACAGGAAATATCACAACTGTGGTAACCTATAAAAGGAGTGTAGTGTGGGGTGGTTGGGGATGGGGGTCAATGGCTAGGCCCTTCCCCTGCTGAAAAAGAAGAACCATGGATGAAAGAACAAGGAGGTAAGAGCAGCAACAATCAGTCAACAACAAATGCAGTAACCCTGAAAGCTTATCCTAATGGTAGATAAAACTGTAAAACCTGTAAAGCACCACATGTAATAATTTCAGAAAAGATATACCCTATAAGAAACACTTTGCTACAGAGAAAAATAAAGCAGTAACAGAAGATATACCTTGCAAAAGACAATTTGAATCAGAAGATTACAGCAGTAATCTGTTAGCACACTCCTGTAGGTACACCTTGTAATAATGCAAAAGAAGGTATACCAGCAACAACAATTTGAATCAGAGAAAAGTAAAGCAATGAAATGTTAGCAACAAACAGTAGAAATCCCTATGAGTACAAAATAAAAATAACAACACACAGTTAATCTGCTTAGCCAAAAGAAGTCTTAATCCTTTTGCCTTGCGCTCTGGTAAGGTTCTCTGCTCTGTCCTTTCAAGAAATCTTAGAAGGAAAGAGTTCAGGTGAAGCTAGGTGCATTGGCCAGCAAACCAAGTCTTCTACCTCCAAGATATCTTCAGGTCACAAACTTCCATTTCCAAGAATGAACCCCAAATATCTTGTCTTCTCCATGGCTATGCGGCATTTTGAGGGATTAATAGTGAGCCCTACTGATTGAATAGTCTGGATGACTTTATTCAAATGATCAAGATGTGAGGACCAATCTTTGCTGTATATTACCACATTGTCCAAATAGGCAGGGCAGTACAGTACGTGTGGAGCTAACAACTGGTCCATATATGTTTGAAACGTTGCAGGGGCTCCGTGTAAGACAAAAGGCATATACACAAATTGGAAGAAACCAAAGGGAGTACTGAAAGCAGTTTTGTCTTTAGAGTCAGCCATTAAGGGGATCTGCCAGTATCCTTTTGTAAGGTCTAAGGTGGTGATATAACAAGCTTGGCCTATTTGGTCAATGATGTCATCGACTCAGGGTATGGGATAACTATCAAATTGTGATATCAAATTCAGCTTTCAAAAATCTAAACAAAGTTAGATACCCCCTTTCTTCTTTGGAACTATTACCATTGGGGATGACCATGGGCTTACAGATGGTTCTATGATTCCTAATGTTAGTAATTTATTTATTTCTTCTTTGACCTCTGCTCAAAATTTTTCAGATAGTCTATATGCCTTCTGGCATATACTGTAGGATTAGCTGTAGTTCTAATCTGGTGTGTCACATTACTAGCCTGCCCTGGTTTGGTATTAAATACAGAAGAAAACTGCTCCAAGAGTCGTTTAATATGAATTTTTTGTTGTTCATCTAATTGAAAATTAATAATCACATCCTGAAGGTTTTCTGTTTTTTCTAGTCTCTAGTAAGCTGTATCCAATCCTGTATCCTGACCATCAGAGTACACATAACAACAAGGTAAAATTTCTATATGCTCATGCCATTTCTTTAATAGATTAACATGGTATATGTTGCTCAATGAGCATTTTCCTGGGGTCTCTATTCTGTATGTGACAGGTCCAGTCTGTTCTACAATATTATAAGGGCCTTGCCACTTCATCAATAACTTGTTGTCTGATGATGGTAAGAGAAGTAAAACTTTGTCACCTGGAGTGCACACCTTTTCCAGAGTTTTGATGTCATAAAACACTTTCTGTTTTGCCTGGGCTTCCACAGTATTTTTATGAGCTTGCTGAATATATAAAAGCAATCTCTTCCTAAACTCTTTCATGTACTCTAAAATGTTCACATGTTTAATCTGGAGATCACCGTACCAGGCTTCTTTCACTACATCCAAGGGTCCACGGGGATTCCGACCATAAAGTAATTGGAATGGTGAAAACCCAGTAGAAGCTTGGGGAACTTCTCTATGAGCAAATAAAAATAGAGGTAGGTAGTGATCCCAGTACTTTCCCTCATCATCCACAATCATGTGCAGCATACATTTCAAGGTCTGATTGAACCTCTCCACAAGGCCATCTGTCTGTAGATGATATGGGGTCATTCTTATTGCAGTAACACCCAGCAGCTTATAGAGTTCCCTGAGCAGAGCGGCACAAAAGTTGGCACCTCTGTCAGTGAGTATCACTTTAGGGATCCCCAACCTACTACAGTAGTCCAGAATCTTTTCTGCTATCTTTGTAGTGGAAACAGTTCTAAGTGGGTAAGCTTCTGGGTATTTGGTTGCGTAGTCACAAATAACCAATATAAATCTGTTCCCTTTAGTACTTTTACTTAGAGGCCCAACAATATCAATTGCAATTCGTTCAAAGGGTTGGGAGACTAGTGGTAAGAGTCTAAGATGAGCTTGTTCTTTTTTGGTTATCTGACTAACTTTCTGGCATTCATAATACCCCTTATAGTAATCAGAAACAGATTCATGAATCCCAGGCCAAGAAAATTGTTGTAAGAGTCTGGCTAAAGTTCTCTCTCTCCCAGCATGCCCTGCACTGGGAATGTCATGAGCAAGATATAACAAATCTGCTCTGTACTTCAGGGGTACCTCTAATTGTTCAACCTGTTTTTGTGTGGTGGATGTCTACAGATTCTGTACAGAATATTGTATTTCAAAATTATAGGGTTTCTAGTAGTGTTATCTAACACTATCTGAGAAAACATAGAAACAAGGGTAGTATCATCCTTCTGTACTTGTGCGATGTTATACATCTGTAATACGGGCATTTTTTTCTACATGTCCCTCATCCTTTTTCCACTGTTTTTGTAAACTTCTCTTTTCTGCTTTAGATTTTCTTGTCCCCCCCCCCCAAATATCTCATCATGAAAGGAAAAAGGCAGGTTAGTTTGATCAGTTACTGTGGACAATTGAGATCTAGAAGAAACAGCAACTAAATTATTAGTATTAACATTCTGACAAGAGGACGTAATTTGAGAACAACTTTGGTAGTCCTGTCCCAATATGAAAGGAACAGGTAAAGTAGAAACCACCCCCACAACCACTTTATCCTCATGTCCATAAATATTAACAGTCACTGTGGTAGTTGGACATTGATGGATGTCTCCATGTATGCAGATTACTCCTGTCATAGAAATTGTAGGTAATAGGGGAACCAAGTCTGCTCAAATAAGGCTCTACTTGCTGCCAGATTCCACAAGTCCATCAACAATATGTCCTTTAATACGGATTGGTATAATAAAGTTACCCAAGTTTAAAGAAGCAAAATAAACAGGTTATTTCTTTTTCTTAGGGCAAAATCTGGCAATATGCCCCATACCATGACAGTAATGGCATTCCACTGTTGTGTATGTTATTTTTGTAGGAGTAGGCAATCCCTCTTTCTTAACACCCACAGTACTTTGATTAGATGGCAAAGATGGTCTTACCAGAGTTATTGCAGTTGCTGGATTACTAGCAGGGAAGCCATCAGTTCTGCGATATCCCTTCCGCAAGGGTTGTTGAGCTGCCAAAAAGTCCTCAGCCAGGGTAATAGCAAGATCTGCATTGTCTGGGTTATGTTCCCGGATCCACAGCTGTACTTCAGGAGACATAATCTGTATAAATTGTTCCAAAATAAACACGTCCATAATGGCCTTAACAGTTTTCCCTTCTGGTTGGATCTATTTTGTACATAAGTCTTGTAATCTGGTGTAGGTTTCTCTTGGTGGCATATCAGGGGCATGTTTTAAAGTCCTAAATCTTTGTCTATAAGTTTCTGAATTGATGTCAAATCATTTCAAGATCTCTTGTTTTACTGCTGTATAATCATTAATGGATGCACTGTCCATATTAGTGTATGGTAGTTGTGCTTTACCCATTAAATAAGGGGCAAGACGGACCACCCATTGAGTTTGGGGCCAGTTACAGGCTTGGGCAACCCACTCGAATGTTGTCAGGTGTGACTCAATATAATCAGTAAGTGTCATTTTTGTTAGCTTAATGTATTTTGTGGTTTGTATTCCTTGTCCTGCCCCCAGTGTCTGAAACATTTGTATAGTATCTGCCCACCTCTGGTCTTGTCTCTGACATTCCAATTCCCTTTTCTGGTACTCTCTTTCCTGTTGTCTGTCCTGTTCTACTTGACGCAATGCTAGGCATTGCAATAACTCTTTTAAATCCTCTGGCGGTACATATTCTGATCATTCCTCTGGTTCCTCCATCTTTACAGCCTGCTTTCAATTTGAAATTTCTTCTGTATCACCAGTAGCCATACCAGTCCTAATCCTGGGCCTGGTTGCAGGAGGAAGTCCTGATAATAAGCGTTCCCCAGTGATTGCAGTTTGGCTTCCTCTTGTGAGTCCATAGGGCTCCTCCATCTTATGAGCCATGTACCTACTGTTTCCTTAAAAGTCACAGATACTAAGTGCAGTATCTATTCTGGGATCCTTTTTATGTTTGCTTGCACGCATGTGCAAGAAACATAGTGCCATCATCCGAGATTTCGGAGGTGTGTCACTCCCTTTTCCAATTCATTCAGTGTGTTGGCAGGCGCAGTCCCTGTAAGCCAATGCATGCTGGAGCTGTCTATGACAAGCTCCAAAATGCAGTGGCATACAGTTGAAAGGGGGACCTATGCTTCAGTGAGCAGCAATAAGATATCGCCTGCTCATGCGCAGCTCCCCCTACACACACACACACACACACGCAGGCGTGCGCCCCCCCCACGCACACACTGTATAGCAGACAGAGGTGCCCAATCCCCGTCGGCTGTGCTGCACTCTCTCCGCCCCCACAAAGCCTTCCAAATGCCATGCTGGGTGCCCACCCCAGTGTGGCAACTCATGATATAGCCGACGGGGGTGCCCAATCCCCCGTCGGCTCCACTGTCCTCACCCCCCCTCCAAGTACTGGGTGCCATGCTGGGAGCCCACTCCAGCGTGGCAATAGATGCTTTGGCCGATGGGGGTGCCCAATCCCCCGTCAGCTGAATGCCCCCCAACCATCCTTTGCCGCATGAGGCCCACCCCAGCATGGCAAACGTCCGATAAGATCCTTTTTTTTTTTAAACCTGTGAAGCAAAAAACAGTCCCATGTAGTCTCCCTGGCCCCCCCACAACCCGCACTCCACCCACTGCACACCCTGCCTCCCCACACACCCCCCACCCCATACTTACCTCCAGACTCGCGCGGCGATCTTCGGTGGACCGGGAACACGTCTGCACTCTTCAAAGCCGACTGCGAACTGAGGAAATGCTGGTAAGCTGTATAATGGGCTAGATAGGGTTTTTTCAACTTTGTTGCATATCTCAGGCATTGTTTGGAATTTTTGCACCAAATTTTCAACATGGGGTTTTTGGGACCCTTCTCATGAATGATGTCACTGTCATGGCGTTATTCAGGCCTGAAGGGTGATTTCACAGTCACTGCGTGGTCACTATGCGGCGAAATCACCTTTCTGGACCGATTAACGAAATGACACTGCCAGTGTTCATAAGGTGGGCTCTCAAGAAGTCTATTTTGAAAATCTGGTGAAAAAATTCCTAACAATGACTGTTTTACGAGCATGCATTGTGCAGTTCCTATGCATACTCATAAGTTTGCGAATTTAATATTTTCACTCCAGATTTTCAACATTGCCATTTTATTACACTTCCTTATGAACAGTACAGCTGCCATTTTTCATATGCCGCCCAAAATGTGTTTTCGCACATGTAGTGCACAATGGTGTTGTTGGTGTGTGCGAAAGCAATGTTTGGGACAGATTAAGAAAATCACAGTTACACTGTTCATGAGCAGAGGTCTTAAAATGGCTATGTTGAAAATTTGGTGACAAAAGTCCATAAAATGACTGTGTTACGAGTGAACATTGCGCAGTTTCCACACACCCTCGTAAGTTCATGACTTTGTAATATTTTAAGTCCAGATTTTCACCAGTGGCATTTTTCCACACTGCCTTATTTACAGTACAGCTGTCATTTTTCACAACATGGCCGAAGTGTGTTTTCACGCTTTCAGCGCAGAGATGCGTGGTCGCTGTGGGAAATCATTGTTCGGGACAGATAAAGAAAATCACAGTGACACTGTTCATGATCAGAGGCCCCAAAATGTCTGAGTTGACAAACTGCTGTAAAAAAATCCCCAACCTTATTATATTACGGGTGTGCGTTGCACAGTTTCTATGTACGCTTGTGACTTCACCATTTTTTTAAATATTTTTACTGCAGATTTGCAACATTGCCATTTTTTACACCTCCCTTGAACAGTACAGCTGTCATTTTTTACATCCTGTTCAGAATGTTTTTGCACCTGTGGTGCTAAATGCCGTAGTCGCTGTGCATAAGCAGCTTTCGGCTAAGAAACTGATATTCCCCCTGTTCATGAGGTGGGGTAAAAAACCATGTTGAACATTTGGAGTGAAAATACCAACGAAGGCCTGAGGTATTAGGGTTTCCAACCATAATGCCCAACCCTGTAGAGAATGACAGGCATCAGGGGTGTGACTTGGGATTCTTGCCTGTAATGCTCATACCATTCCACACCCTGCAGCCAGTGAGAGGCATTGAGGTATGCCTTGGACTCTTGACCCCAAAGTTCACCCATTCTCTATAGCACCCATCTCACTGTATTTCCTAATGGATAGAGGGTCGCATAAAGAGTCAAAGACCCCAAGGAACACCGTGACACTTGCCAGAGTCTGCAAGGTGGGGTGTACTGAAATGGCGTGGCCATTATGCCTCACGACCCAAAGGCACACCCCAATGCCTGTCACTCTCTGCAGGGTGGTGGTGGGGTTGGCTTCAGTACAATACTTCACTGCCATTCCTATTACGCAGCTCTGTAACTTCTACACTACCACTGCCAATGCCAGCAAGCAAACATTCGGCATTGACAAATGCTTGTTTAGTTTGGATCACCAGGAAACCTGACTCCTGGTACCAATTTTGCCGTGGGGTGTTGAAATGACTTTTACCAGAAACAGCAAATTGGGTACAACATACCCTACAGGTATGATTTTTATAAAAAAAATAAACAAATCAAGAAAAATGCAAACACATTACTTTTTTTGTTTAAACAGAGTGAATAAATCCAAAGAAAACGAAAAAGCACAGCATGGCTAGCACATAGACAGTTATCTTGTCAATATCTATCTGTGCCTGACCTCTCACAGAGATCTCCCAGGGAGAACCACACAGGTCCTTTCCCCATGAACATCTCACCTGGGAGTCTCAGCTAAGGCCTTATATATGCTGATAACTCCTCCTATCAACTAAAAACACTCCCATTAATTATTTGAAAACATAAATTATTCTTAGATAACATCAATCTTTTATTATAAAATCATAATATTCTGATTCCACTTTAACAATAGTCAATAACATCTTATTGTTTTATCATTCAAATTTTTAAAGAAACTTATTTTCACCCCTAAATTGATAATGTGGGCTGCATTACTGAGGCTCCATCCAAAAGAGCAAGGTAGGAGCTTTCCCAGCAGGTAAAGGGAGAACACTTAGAGCCGCCCATTCCCTAGACATACTTATTTGACTTGGCAGGTTTCTGTGCAGCTACACAAATGAAAGGAGAGCCAACAAGGACTTATCTCATGAAAACTCAGGTATTTAAATATCTAATTTTATCTTTATACAGCAAAGTACCTGCTTATATTTGTAAAATAGTATACAAAAAGCAAACGGCTGCATAGAAATACCGCCGTGTAGTTTAAAGACAACTGTCACTACTGAAAGACAGGTTCAGCAGAAAAAAATCAGTGCTTAATTATTTCATACATGAGGAGTGCTTGGCTGAACTTTGTCAGGATTCAGGACAGTATTTGTTTTTAATTTCCTGACCGCTGTGGGAGACAGGGATGGCTATTTAAGCCACCAAAGTTACTAAATGCAGGGAAAAACAAACCTACTGTTTGGAACCTGGAAACCACAGAAAACGAAATATAAAGGCTAGCTTACCACTCGGGGCAGAGTTAGATTTTCCTGCTCACAACTGAGGTTGCAGGACTAAGCGCTAATCATAGGGACCCATATACATAGAAATTATTAACGCTTTTAAATGGACTGGAAGAGGCATAAATGGGGAAAGAAATTACTAGGTATGTGGTTATTTTATAATCAGACTTCCAGTCCATTCTAGTATTTTAATCTAAATCTTCTCTGGCTTATATTTTAAACTGATATCCAGTGCGAAAGATCCTGAAGGCAGAACTAAAGCAGATAATGAATAGCGAGTGGCCAACATGCTATTTCAGGGAGAATGAAAGTAGCTTAGTGCTTGGAAAAGAAAGGAGAGCACAAGAAATAATAAGAAATAAATGCTGTTGTGCAACAGACTTAGGGAAATACATAAAGAGATATAGAAGCAAAGGAGAAGTAAAGGCTTCAGGTCCCGCACTGGTACTGAAAAATGCAAGGAAGGGGGGAGCACCACCACAGTCACCATAATCCACAACTTTGGAGTCAGTCATCCTGATCTCCAGTGGTAGATCTCCACAGATCTCTTTAGCTGCTCTTTTAAAGAGCATACTCTTAGTTTGTTTTGTTTTTTACATTAAATACAAATTTAATTCACAAGCAGCCAATTTTGAAGAGATGAGAAATCTGATGTAAATCTTAATTTTGGGCACGGAGATCTGGGCCCCTGGAGAGGAGAATAATGTTATCAGCATAGAGTAAAACAGGGAATTCCATTACAGAGTCAGTCAAATCATTCATATACATAGTAAATAATAATGGAACAACTACAGACCCTTGTAAAAAACACATAAAGACCGATCAAACTTTTGACAACACTGAGCCATGTTTTACTAAGTGTGTTGCACTTTCCAGGTAATCAGACAGCCACATTGTGACATTGTTGGAAAATTAAGTGAATCCAGCTTGGTCAGCAGGCAACCATGGTTCTTGAGATCAAAAGCCTTGCATAAATCCAAGAACATAGCCCCACCCATATCTCTACTGTCCAAGGCATCAAACAAGTACAGTATTCAGTCAATACCGAGAGAGAAATGTGGGTACACGATAAGCCCAGAGTGCATGTTGGGCATCAGTTACCAAGCATCTAGTACCTAGATGCTCAGTCATTTGGTCAAACACAATCCATTCTAGGACCTTGGACAGGGGGGACAGAGGAAAATGTGGTGGCAATTATCCATAACAGCCACATTTCTCTCTTTAAAGATGGGGACTATGGTTGCCTGCTTCCACAAGATAGGAAGCTCACCAGAGCACAAGGACAAGGTAAATAAGATGCTTAACAGGCATGCCACTGCTCCAATAACTAATTTAAAAAGATGTGTGGCCACCTGATCTGGACCAACGCTGGATCTGGAGGATAACTTTTCCAAAACCTTTTTTAACTGCAGAGACTGAAATCATTCTGAAATAAAAAGCAAACTATTCATATTTCCCCAACTATGTCCCCCAAACTGGTCTGTGGAGGCATTTTAATCAGTATTATTATTTGATGGAGGAAACTTAGAAACATCACAAAAAATTATTAAAATTGTCAGCACATTTATTAGGATCATAAACAAAGCCCTGTGGAGTTTCTAGAGACATACCAGCTAGGAATTATTGATGATTTAAGGGACAATTAATAGACTCCCAGGAATTTCAAGGAATAGAAAAATTAGCCCTTTGTTTTTGTTTTGTTGTACATGTAAAATGGGGCCTCTGAGGACAGTTCAGACTCCATCCTGGCCAGCCCATCATATGTGGCAGGTTAGCAGAGACATAGTTGTGAGAGTAGGCTGGCCTGCTGCTGTGCCGCAGTCAGCAGATACTGTTTTGGTTTTCCACTGGTGAGGCAAGAATGTGTTACTAACTTTGTGACACACAGGGTGTCACTTTGAGTTTGTGAATCTTGAAGTAGGGCCCAAGCAGGTTGGGTGGTCCTGGACACGTTAGTTACTGAAAGTCCTGAACTGCATCCTTACTTCATTACTGCTAACCAGTTCTGCTGTTTGTTGCAGGCTATCAAGGCTACAGCTTTCCAAATCATCAAAACTTTCTGTGAAATCATTCCCAGTGCTGTCCAAGGGATTTCTTTGTAACTTTGTAACATTGTGACTGAGTGCAGCCTCATTTTTTCTTTTGAAAACAATACAAAGGAAGGCAGCTGCTGCCAACAAATGCCGGTACCTCTACTAACAAGCACTTGTCAATGCCAAATGTTGTCTCGCTGGCATTGGCATTGGTAGTTAGAGATGCATAATAGGAATGACAGTGAAGTACTGAATTGACGCCAACCTCACCGCCACCTAGCAGAGACACATTTTCAACATAGGCATTTTGGGATCTCCCCTCATGAACAGTGGCACTGTAATTTTGTTAATTTGTCCCAAAAGTTGATTTCCCACAGCGGCCATGCCAATGTGCACCACAGGTAGGAAAACAAATTTGGATCAGGATGTGAAAAATGACAGCTGTACTGTTCATAAGGAGGTGTGAAAAAATGCCAGTGTTGAAAATCTGGCATGGAAATATTGTAAAGTTGTGAAGTTACAAGGGTGTGTGGAAACTAAGCAAAGCATGCTTGTAACAGTCATTTTATGGACGTTAGTCACTAAATTTTCAACATAGGCATTTCAGGACCTCTGCTCATGAACAGTGTCACCGTCATTTCCTGAAACTGCCCCAAAAGCTGATTTCGCACAGTGACCGAGCTATATTACGCCGGATGTGTGATAACACATTTTGGCCAGGATATGTAAAATGACAGCTGTACTGTTCATAAGGAGGTGTGGGAAAAGGCCAGTTTTGAAAATGTGTAGTGAAAATATTACAAATTCACAAAATTACGAGCATGAGTGGAAACTGCGCAACACACGCTCATAAACAGCCATTTTTTGGATTTTTCCCACCAAATTTGCAACATAGGCTTCTTGAGAGCCCACCACATGAACAGTGGCACTGTTAACTCATTACTCAGTCCTGAAAGGTGATTTTGCGCAGTGACTGCAAAATCACCTTTCAGGACTGAATAACGCCATGACAGTGACTGAATTCATGAGGAGGAGTCCCAATAACCCCATGTGAAAATTTGGTGCCTAAATTTCCTAACATGGCCAAGTTATGCACCAAAGTTGAAAAAACCCTATTTATGCCATTATACAGCCTACTGGCATTTCTTCAGTTTGCAGTCGGCTTTGAAGAGTGCAGGCGTGTTCCAGTCCACCGAAGATCATCAGCGCCGGGCTCTGGAGGTAACTGTAGGGTGAGGGGTGTGGGAGGCAGAGTGAGCAGAGGGTGGGCGCGGGAGTTGGGGAGGGGCTGCCGGACTTGACAAGGGACCGTTTTCTGTTTACATGGAGTAAAAGGAAAAAAACATCACATGACTCTTTTTGGGATTTGGCATGCTGGGTGGACTCCCAGCATGCCATCTGAGTTTTTTTGGGGGGGCTGTAGCCAACGGAGGACTGGGCACCCCCATTGGCAAATACCAGTGGGGGTGGGAGTACTGTGGGGGATAGGGCACCCCCCTCGGCACACAACAAATGGGGGGGCATTATGCCAATGGGGACTGGGCTCCCTCATCGGCAGATTGAACTGGGAATGGGGGGACTGAAGTTGATGGGGATTGAGGCCCCCATCAGCAAAGAAAGACTGTTTGGAGGGCACATGACACTGAGGGGGGGACAGGGCACCCCCTTGGCACACAGTTGCAATGGGAGGGGGGACATTATGCCGACAGCATTGTGATAGGTGGCGGCGGCAGTTGCTGCCGCTATGTTTTTTGGAATGCTTCACTGGGAAGGGCATGTCTGCTGCATGACAAGCTTGACTCTCATTGCAGTGGACCTTTTCTTAGATCTGGACGATACATTAGGTATGTCTGCTGTCAGACCCTGCAGCTAGCTTATTAGGGAATGAGGGACGTATCTACTAATGCATGCCCTGCATTCGCCCACGGTGACTGCACCTCCAAATCTGCTACTACTGCAATATGTCAGCTGGCGCAGAAGCGTGAGCCAACATAAAATGTCAGATGCAAATGGAAGAAATAGTGCAACACAGGCACTGGAGAAAAGACCAAATTATTTGGTTTCATTAAAAACTGTTCAATCAAAAACTTAGAAGTCTATAGAAACTGCAGCACCCCTCTCCCATGTACACAGCCATCATTTCGCATCACTCTGATGCTTTTCCACGCTTGGCCTGTGTGCTCATAATCCATACATTTAAAGTGCTCCTATAAAGGGCTAGTACCTCTAAGGTGCAATGCACATAATATATTACTTAAAGTGACACAAATCCATATGTTAAATCATGTGCGTAAACAATACATCAACCTCTCATTAATATCATAAAACATTATTAATTTGACAAATTGTATATTCATAAAACTAGGCAGATATGCACATCTAAGAAAAATATATCTTCACTTACATTTTAAATAAGGCACAATGCTGAAACTAGCATTTAGTCCTTTTTCTTCATGGGCACATAATATGTATTGTCATGTGTTCACAATTCGAAAAAGTTTGTTATCCAAATCCAACCCCCCACACGGCGAATGTTTGCTGACACTTTCTGCAAAGGCTGGAATTTAAATTTATGTCCTGGCCCCATCTTCATAACATGTAATGCCAATGCATTTGCTTTGTCTGTGTTATTAATGCTTTGAATGTGTTCTGCTATTCTGTTTTTAAAATGTCTTTGTTTTTCTAACATAAAAGTCAATACAGGTACATGTAGCTACATACACAACATATTCTGAAGAGCAATTAACAAAATGTTTGTTGTGATATATCCTACCTGTTGTTGGATGTTTGAAACCAGTAGCTGTATTTAAATATCCACAGAATAAACAGTTTCCCCAATGAAAATTACCTCCTGGAAGTTTGGGCAGGACATTTTTCACTGGTGCTATATATACAGACTTCGAGTAACCCAATCAGCAACATTATTTCCACATTTATATACCATTCGGGGGGGGGGGTCCTTCACTACAGATTTCAACTTCGGCTCTAATTTCAAGATATCCCAGTTTTTTAAAAGGATGTCCCTAATCACATGGCTTTGAGAATTGTATTCTATAACAAAATTAAGAGTATTTTGAGTATCTTTTTTAACATTTGTTTATAAAAGTTCATTTATATCCATTAGCTGTACTGAATTTTTAGCTAGAAAAACTTCACACTCATTGTAACCACTGTTCACAAATTTGTGTATCATAGTGGCTGCATCTCTTTCAAATTGTACCTGCCATGTTGTATTTCTTTTTAATCTCATCATTTGTCCTTTTGGTATGTTTTTTAAAATATGTCTAAGGATGACAACTATCATATGTTAGTGAAGCATTTCTAGAAGTTTCTTTCTGAACAGCTTTGTATTTGCTCCCCCGTGCTATCTTTAGTGATTTCAAGATCTAAGAATTGTATACTCCAAGGATTTGCACATTCAGTAAATTGTAGATTGCAGTTTGTGGATTTCATGTATGGTACCAACTCAGACAAAGCAGATGGGGGCCCCCTCCACACCAAAAATATATCATCAATGTAACGCTTGTACATATGTAAACATTTCCTGTGTGGGGTTTGATCTGATAGAACAAACTGATGTTTCCACCATGCCAAATAAATGTTGCCATAATTTGGTGTCAAGGAGGCCCCCATTGCCATGCCCTTTATCTGCAGAAAATCTGCATTGTTAAAAACAAAGCTATTGCAACACAGAACTTTTTCTGTTAACCCAATCAAACATTCAACAAAGGCATTTGCATACCCAGTGTAGGCATACAAAGTACTTCGCAATGCTTCCAACCCATCTTGGTGTGGAATATTGGTATATAAACAGCTGACATCTAATGTCACAAAATAATCCTCAGTAGTTACCTGTAGACCCTGCAAGCAATTTATCATCTTTGTAGTCTCTTTAATGTGTGCTGACCACAGCAGGACCACAGGTTTAATATACTGGTCCACTAGCTGGACCAGTGGTTCAGTTACAGACCCTATGTTTGCCACAAATGGTCTAGCTGGGGGTTCCAAAAAATTCTTACATATTTTGGGGAGCCCAAATAGGGACGCTCATACAGGATGTTCTACTATCATGAAAACATACATCTGCTTAGTAATAGAACCCCCTAGCCATAGGCCATGTAAATACACATCAATTTGTTTCTTAAAATCTAGAGCAGGATCTTTAGACAATTTTAAGTAGAAATCAACATTTTGGAACTGCTTCTCCATTTCCCTTTCATGCTTAACTTTGTCCATAAGGACAACAGCACCACCTTTGCGGTTTTAATCTCTATCTGGGTGTTGTTTGCTAGTCTGGTCGGAGCTTCTTGTTCCTGTCTAGAGCAATTGTCATATCTCAGACTGGGTTTCTGTGCCAAATAATGTAGAAGATCATTTTCACATGCCTTTGAAAAGTTACAATGGTTGGGTTGTTCTGTGGAATAAATGTGGATGGTTTCATCAAAGAGTTAAAGGCAGACATGCCTGGCACTGTAGTTAGTTCTGAGTCTTCTTTATGGAACATGACTTTTAAATTCAGTTTGTGAGTAAATTTATTGAGCTCCAACATCACATTAAATTCATTAAACCCTGTAATTGGTACATAATTCAAACCTTTCTCCAACATCTTCTTTTCCATCTCTGATAAACAATAACTAGAGATATTTACCACCAATTATTCTTCTATTTGTTCCAATGATTGTTCCTCCTGAAGTAATGCCCCTTCCCCAGCTTCCATTGTCCTCTAAAGTCTGTTTTTTCCTCCTCTCCTTCCCTCTGATGCCTCTCCTTGTTGATTTACTTCTCTTTGATATTGCACAAAGCAAGGACTGCATCTCAGAGTTTTCTGTGCCACTGGAATTTCTGGGAGGTTCAAATACCTGGCTTTCAATGTTGGACCTTGTGGTTCTTGATGGGAGTGGAAGTGAAGGGGGGGGTGAGGGGTTAAAACAATTTGAGATGGTATTTGTGGGGACAATTCTGTGGGCCCCCTCATTCTCAATGTATGGTCCATTTGAGCATGTTGGTTGGTGGAAGGGGCACTTGCTTCAACCCCCTCGTGGACTAAAAAATGTTGTTGTCCTTCAATCATCACAGTATCCCTCATATTTTCTTCAATATTTCTACCATCTGATTCTAACCCTGAACCACTGGTGTAAGTATCAGCATACAGTTCTGTTCTTTTTAGAATGGGTCTCAGATTACAATTTCCATTTTTATTTTAATTTTTTCCCTATTCAAAAATTTGTCCTTCAAGATAATATCTCCTATCTCTCTTGAATTTGTGTTCTTTAACTCTCTTAATCCTTATATCATGCCTTTTAATGGAATTTTCAAGGAGCTCCCGAAGTTTAGGATACTCTATCATTTTCAAATGATTTTACTTGTCTCTCTTTGGCTAGAATCTATTGTTTAACTTCTATCTCTTGTTCTTCAGCATCTGCCAAAATAATATTAATCAGTCCAATATTCCATGAGTACACACAGGCTCATGTTACTACGGTGACACACCCTTCAGTTCAGCCACAAACTATGCCGGTTATGTCTGAAGACAAAACGGACAATGCTGCAAACAGTTTAGTAGAATCTTTATTCTTTAGACTAGGGGATGTAAACCCTTTACTGAAAAAGGAGACTAATACCAGCAGACAATTTAATCAGGTACTGCAAACCAGTGCAGCAGTTAATGTGCCTGTGACCATAAAAGAAGCTTTTGTACAGTTGTAGAGGGCAGCCCAGAAAGCTCATAGGCTATATAGGCACCATGTAACACTGACTGCCTATCTAGAAGTTAATAGAGCACCCACACCACAGGGGTTATGATTCAACAAACAGCCAGCTTTTGGTTTGGAACATATGTGTTTCCTTACCAATTGGCAAACCCATTGTTTAGATTATAGTGCTGGACTGATTAATATTATTTTGCCAGATGCTGAAGAACAAGAGATAGAAGTTAAACAACAGATTCTCGCAAAAGAGAGATAAAATCATTTGAAAATTATGCTGAGTATCCTAAACTTCGGGAGCTCCTTGAAAATACCATTACAAGGCAAGATATAAGGATTAAGACAGTTAAAGAACACCAGTTTGAGAGAGATAGGAGAGATTATCTTGAAGGACAAATTTTTGAATGGGGAAAAAATAAAAATAAAAATGGAAATTATAATCCGAGACCCATTATAAAAAGAACAGAACCGTATGCTAATACTTATACCAGTGTTTCAGGGTTGGAATCAGATGGTAGAAATATTGAAGAAAATGTGGGGGATGCTGTGACAATTGAAGGACAACAACATTGTATAGTCCACAAGGGGGTGGAAGCGAGCGCCCAACCCCCAACCAACAAGCTCAAATGGATTATACATTGAGAATGAGGAGGGCCCACAGAATTGTCCCTGCAAACACCATCTCAAATTGTTCTAACCTCCCACCCTCACCTCCACTCCTATCAAGAACCACAAGGACCAGCATTGAAAGTCAGTTATCCAAACCTCCCAGAAATTCCAGTGGCACAGAAAACTCTGAGACGCAGTCCTTGCTTTGTGAAATATTGAATAGAAGGAAATCAACAAGGAGAGGCACCAGAGGGAAGGAGAGGAGGAAAAAACAGAGACTTTGGAGTACAATGGAATCTGAGGAGGGGGTGTTGCTTCAGGAGGAACAATCATTGGAACAAATAGAAGAATAATTGGTGGTAAATATCTCTAGTTATTGTTTATCAGAGTCAGTAAAGATGGTGCTAGAGAAAGGTTTGACTTATGTACCAACTACACAGTTTAATGAATTTAATGTAATGTTGGATCTCCATAAATTTACTCACAAACTGGATTTAAAAGTCAGGTTCCATAAAGAAGACTCAGAACTAACTACAGTGCCAGGCACGTCTGCCTTTAACTCTTTGAAGAAACCATCCACATTTATTCTGCAGAACAACCCAACCATTGTAACTTTTCAAAGGCATGTGAAAAGGATCTTCTGCATTATTTGGCACAGAAACCCAGCGTGAGAAATAACAATTGCACTAGACAAGAACGAGAAGCTTTGACCAGACTAGCAAACAACACCCAGATAGAGATTAAAACTGCAGACAAAAATGGCGCTATTATCATTATGGACAAAGTTAAGTATGAAAAGGAAATGTAGACGCAGTTACAAAATGCTGATTTCTACTTAAAATTGTCTAAAGATCCTACTCTAGATTTTAAGAAACAAATTGATGTGTATTTACATGATCTATGGCTAGGGGTTCTATTACTAAGCAAATGTGTGATTTCATGATAGTAGAACATCCTGTATGGGCGGTCCTAAATGGGCTCAACAAAATACATAAGAATTTTTTGGAACCCCCAGCCAGACCAATTGTGGCAAACATAGGGTCTGTAACTGAACCACTGGCCCAGCTAGTGGACCAGTATATTAAACCTGTAGTCTCGCTGTGGTCAGCACACATTAAAGATACTACAAAGATGATAAATTGCTTAAAGGGTCTACAGGTAACTAGTGAGGATTATTTAAGCAATAAACCATGACAGGGTGTGGGTGATGCTGGGTTTACCCACGCCTGGCATGGTTCAGTCATGGGGCCACAGGCCGAGTGATCAAATTATTCAGGCATGGGTAAATCCTAGCATCACCCACACCATGGGGTGGTTCATTGTGATTATACAATGGTCTCTTTCATTTTTTTGTAATAAAAATGAAAAGAAAAATAGAGATTTTTCCACTTTAATCATTTTTATTACATTTGTCATTCTATCACAAAAAATAGTTCCCTGTTTATCATAATGCAACCATATAGAGAAGTGTTGTTTTGTTTGGCTGTTTTTTTCTTTTGCCATTAAATAGAGCACTGCAGTTGTAGGCTACTTTTTTTTTTTTTTACAGAGACAGTATGGGACAGATAAGTGACTGTCACTTCTTGAAGCAGTAACGGGTGCTACTGGAGACTGTGTGCTTCCAGGCTCAGCTGTTCAGGAAGGAAATGGTAACTGTGTACCTTGGGGAAATTTCTTTTCCGCTTCTTTTTTTTTCCCCATTTCCATTTTTTTTTTATTTAAAGTTAAAGTATTCATAAGGCGGCAGCAGGCATTCAGGTAGACAACAGACTGGGAATGAAGTGGGAGTGGAGTCACAGACCAGGGGGAGGGCACAAATGGGAGTGGAGTGAGAGATCGGGAATGTAGTGGTGATAGAGATACAGAGGAGATGCAGGTATGATAAAAATTACATTCCTGTTGTGTTGAAAAATTGTTCCCTAGCTGTTCTCCGCTGCTTGGATGCGGTAACAAAAAGTATACAGTGTTAGTGAGGGTTCCGAACAACAACTGCTTCATATTTCAGTTGAGCAGGTTGGGTCAGGTTAAAAAAAGTATGCGATGTTCTCAGGGGTTCTGAGTGGCAACGGCCGCATGTTTCAATTGACTGAACTGTATTGGGCTGGCTGTGAGTGGCAAGAGGGCTAAATGTGGAGCAGCCGTGAGTTAGAAAACACACACATTACATGCTGCTTAGTGGGCATTTAAGATGGTGGTTTCTCACCCCTAACATTTGGAGTCAGATTGATTTTAGAAAGGCGGCTGACTGGCACTTTTTGCATTGGTAATGCTGAATTTTACAATGCTGCAAAGGTGCCAGTCATCCAATCCGATGCGTTGTTTTTAAAGCCCCATTGTACAATTTGTGACATTAGATGTCAGCTCTTTATATACCAAAATTCCACACCTAGATGGGTTGGAAGCATTGCAAAGTATTTTGTATGCCTACACTGGGTATACAAATGCCTTTATTGAATGTTTGATTGGGTTAACAGAAAAAGTTCTGTGTTGCAATAGCTTCATTTTTAACTATGCACATTTTCTGCAGATAAAGGGCATGGCGATGGGGGCCTTCTTGACACCAAATTATGGCAACATTTATTTGGCATGGTGGGAACGTCAGTTTGTTCTATCAGATTAAAAACCCACAAAGGAAATGTTTACATATGTACAAGCGTTACATTGATGATATATTTTTGGTGTGGTAGGGGCCCCCATCTGCTTTGTCTGAGTTGGTACTATACGTGGAATCCACAAACTGCAATCTACAGTTTACTGAATGTGCAAGTCCTTGGAGCATACAATTCTTAGATCTTGAAATCACAAAAGATGGCATGGGGGGAGTAAATACAAAGCTGTTCAGAAAGCAAACTGCTAGAAATACTTTACTAACATATGACAGTTGTCGTCCTAGACATATTTTGAAAAACATACCAAAAGGACAAATGATGACATTAAAGAGACATACAACATGGCAGGGACAATTTGAAAGAGATGCAGCTACTATGGTACATAAATTTGTGAACAGAGGTTACAATGAGAGTGAAGTTTTTCTAGCTAAAAAAATCAGTACAGCTAATGGCTAGAAATGAACTTTTAAAAATAAATGCTAAAAAAGTCACTCAAACCACTCTGAATTTTGTTACAGAATACAATCCTTAAAGCCATGTGATTTGGGACAGCCTTTTGAAACACTGGGATATCTTGAAATTGGAGCCAAAGTTTAAATCTGCAGTGAAGGCCCCCCCCCCAGAATGGTATATAAATGTGGAAATAATGTTTCTGATTGGGTTACTCAAAGTCTATATACAGCACCTGTGAACAATGTCCTGCCCAAACTTCCAGGAGGTACTGTTCATTGTGGAAACTGTTTATTCTGTGGATATTTAAATACAGATACTGGTTTCAAACATCCGACAGCAGGTAGGATATATCACAACAAACATTTTGTTAATTGCTCCTCAGAATATGTTGTGTATATAGCTACGTGTACCTGTATGGACTTTTATGTCGCAAAACCAAAAAGACATTTTAAAAACAGAATAGTAGAACACCATCGAGCATTAATAACCTCAGACAAAACAAATGCATTGGCATTACATGTTATGAAGATGGGGCCAGGACATAAATTTAAATTCCAGCCTTTGCAGAAAGTGTCATCAAACATACATGCGAGGGGGGGGCGGGATCTGGATAACAAACTTTTGCAAATTGAGAGCACATGGCAATACATATTATGTGCCCATGAAGAAAAAGGACTGAATGCGAGTTTCAGTATTGTACCTTATTTAAAATATAAGTGAAGATATATTTTCTTTCTTAGATATAAGTATCTGCCTAGTTTTATGAGTATACAATTTGTCAAATTAATACTTTTTTATGATAGTTATGAGAGGTTGATGTATTTTTTACACACGTGATTTAACATATGGATTTGTATCACTTTAAGTAATATATTGTGTGCTTTGCACCTTAGAAGTACTAGCTCTTTAAGGGAGCGCTTTAAATGTATGGATTATGAACACACAGGCAAGGCCTGGAAAAAGTGTCAGAGTGATGTGGAACATCAGCTGTGTACGTAGGAGATGGGTGCTGCAGTTTGTATAAACCTTTTAGTTTTTTTTTTGTTTGTTTTTAATCGTATCTATTTTCACTCCTTGGCCACCTGAGCTGCTCCCCAACAGGGACATCCAGCCACTGACTGCCTCTACCACAGACACCCAGACTCCTGTGACCACCCCCCACCGTGGAGCTGCTGGGAGCCCCCTACTCCCTGCAGAACACGGATCCAGGAGGGTGCCGTGGAGAAACTGTGGATGGCCAACAAGCCGCTCGCTTCAACCACCTTTTTCCCTGGTTTTCTGTCCCCATTAGTGCATGCTCAGACAGTGCCTCCAGCCTCTACTGGGGGCCGCTGCTGAGTGATGCATTCCCTGATCCCACCTCTGGAGAGGAAAGCAGTCCACTGGATGCTCAATCCTCTCGGCCCCCTGCCGACCCCCGATGCCCCAAATCTGTTCCTGTACCCGGGTCACCGGCATGGGTCAAGGTAAGGTGCCAGTGCCTCATCCCCTTATGCCACCGGGTTGGCTAACATCTCAGTTTTTGATTAAACAGTTTTTAACAAGACCAAGCATTTTGGTCTTTCCTCCACTGACCGTGTTGCCCTATTTCTCCATTTGCATAATTTTTTCCTTTTAGAGTTTATTTTTATTTGTGCAACCTTATTTCTTCTTCTACAGTTTTTATTAATATTTCGTCAGTGCAGAAAGACCCTATAATCATTATTTTTCAAAATGCATATTATTTACTGCATCCGGGGTCTGGGAGCACAATGCCTCAATGTTTCTTTTCAAGCCCTCAAACATACTGTTTCATCAGCATAGCTGGACAAAGGCAACAACTCTTCAACCTGTGCTGATGTTTTAGGGCTTTGAAAGAAATATTTGAGCATTATATTCCTTGATTCTAGGCATAGCAAATAGTATGCACTTTTCATTATGCACCATTTTTTATAAAACAAAAAGCTACAAGTCTGTATTCTGTTACTCCAGTGTTAGTTAAAAAAAACTCTAGAATAGCAAGATTTAGCAAGATTTTTACCTCTAAAAACTAAAACATCTTCATATACAAAGACCCCAGCAAAAAGTAGGGAGGGGGGGTTACCAAATGTTAATAATACACTTACTGTACTTGCTAATCTTACAGTATATGACTGCTTTGAAGATCAAGACCTCTGCAACTGAAGGTTCAAACTGTACTTGCAGCTCATTGTATTGGTGACTGTTATACACCCACGCATGGTATTGCTCACTTAATTTGTGATTTAGGTGATAACATGATGACATCATATGAGGTAGCTATAAAAAATGTAAATTAATGAGTAAAAAACACTTTAACAAAAATCACATTTTTGCTATGAAATGTTTACATTCATTTACTGAGATTCTGTTATGAATTGCAAGATGGAATACTGGAATTAACATTTAAGTTGCATAAACCATGTTCACTCATTTGCACTGTCAATTATTTTCTGTTCAACTATGGATTTGACTTGTCCAGTCTTATTGCTCCAAATAAGTTTGTTCCTCATAAGGAGGCACAGCTCCTACTCATCACTGTTTAATTTGAAAATATAATTTTTCTTATTACTGATTTTTCTATGTAGCACATGTATGAATCAATACAAATTGGATTTGTTTGATAGTACCAAACATAGCACTGGGATTCACAGGAAAATGTTAGCTGTATAAACTAGGAAAATAGTACAAACGTTCAAAGTATAAATGTGGCTAATAAGTGAGGACACCAAGTCATAAAATTGAGAGATTAATTTTTTTCCAAAAGGCAGTTTATTTTTCTCTGTGACCTGTTTTATGTCACAACTCAGAAATAACAAAAAACTTTGATTTAAATTAGTTCCACACTAGACTTTTGTTCCTATTGCATTCCGTCTGCTAGTATTCATTAAACTTCTGTGAAGAGAATGAGATTTGGGAATATAAAATAAAGAATGTCTAAGGACAGAAACAATAACACAGATTATGAGACAGATAAGTATGTACTGTACCTGATTGTTTCTTGTGCAGCATAACTTTTAGTTATCCCTTTTAATAAGTAGTCAGTATTGCATTTCTACAGAAATGACAGGTGACATCTGATGAATTAAAATAGCACCATACCAAGGTTTAAACTTTGATAGATACAAGTTAAATGATACAGTACTTCCACTGGAAATTTGGGACAGTATCCATGTGATGAACAGTTACAGTATGTTACTTTCAAGTTTAAATCCCTTCAACAGAGTTTGACTCTATCATGTTGAGTTATATATTGTTCAAATTTTCTTTATTTTTTTCTAGTTTACTGATATTAAGCTAATTGAATGTGTTTGCAGGACCACTTTGGGACCTGAGGAAGTAGCCATTTTCAAATCTTTCTAGGTTTTGAGTCACATAGAAACATAGTTTGTTGGCAGATAAGGACTGCTTGGCCCATATAGTCTGCCCAGTTTCTCCCTGCCCATACTGTCACTACAGACCCTACCTACACCACAGAATCATCCATCAGTTCTGTGAGACACCGTTTAATGAAGTGGCCCTGAGGAAGACTCTTCACTTTAATTTATGTTGGCACTATTCAAGGACCAGGCATACATTACCAGAATCCCTACACAGTAAAAAAAAAAAAGCATTCATGTTCCTAATAATACAAATTAAAGCTCAATAACTGTATTACTCAACATTCAAAATTGCCCCATCCCCATAATTTATTTCTGCTAAATTTGCACCAAGATTTTACAAAGTTTATTTTGCAATAATATTTTTCTAGTTCAGCTTTTTTGAATTACTGTCAGTTCTTGACTGCAGGAGAGCATGTTACTGTACTGAAAAGACAGCCCCTATTTTGGATTATGCCAATGCTCCATAATAACTAATAGCACTATGGACACAATTGATCCTCATCAATGGTCATAGGCATGGGAGGAATCTAGAATACCGGGCACTGAAAAATGGAGGGGTGTGGTATGACAGGATCACCAGATTTATAAGCGAATCTATTCTTTTTCCAGTCAGATTTCAGAACCAGGCACAGTACGGAGTCTGCACTAGTCAGGGTGCATAAGGATCTGCTCTGGGCAAGGGACAGAGGAGAGCAATTGATTCTGTTCCTCCTTGATCTCTTTTCGGCATTTGATACCATGGACGATGGAGTACTCTTTGACTGTCTTAAGGGATACATCAGACTCACTGACACTGCGATTCACTGGTTTGAGTCCTTTTTATGGGATAAAACCCAAAGAGTAGTTCTAAGAAATTATTCCTCAGACCTGGTGGTTCTGTCCTGTGGTGTGCCCCAGGGTTTGGTCCTATCGCCAATGTTGTTTGTGGTTGATATGCTACTCCTAGGCAAGGTCATTAGATGTTTTCAGCTGAGGTCTCCCTGCTATATAGATAATACCCAGCTGTATATGTCTTTTGTTCCCAGCACTCAGTGCACTGTTGATGTGTTTAGTGCCTGGCTGAGATCCAGAACTGGATGTCCTCTGGCTAGCTGGCTAGCTGAGATTGAACCCCGATAAGACTGAGGTGTTATTGGCTTGGTGATGCTGGACTGTTAGCCTGCCCTAGGTTGAAGAATCTAGGAGTCATAGTGGACAAAGACTTGACCATGGAGGCTCAGGTGTCTGCCACAGTCTAGAATGAGTTTTTCCATCTTCAGAATATCTGCCAGGTCAGATCCATTATCCACCCCCAATACCGGTCCACAGTGATCCATGTGTTCCTGACCTCTAGTTTAGACTATTGTAATGCTCTGCACCTTGGAGTTAATGGGGGTATGCTGTGATGCCTGCAGCTGTTGCAGAACACAGCTGCCCAGTTACTTACAGGCTTACCAAGATCATGATATATCTCTCCAGTACTGCGTGACCTGCATTGTCTGCTGGTGAAGTGTCACATCTCATTTAAAATAGGTATATTAACATATAAAGCCCTACATGGACTGGATGTAGCATACCTGGTGGAGCTCCTGCACCTGCACACCCTAGTTTTCCCAGTCTGATTGGGTAGGGAAAGCCTTCTGGTGGTCTTGAGGGCCAGACTGAAGACATTCAGTGATCATGCCTTTGAAGTAGCAGGCCCATCCCTTTGGAATTCCTTACCTATGACCTTGAGGGAGGCCTCCTCAGTGAATGTTTTTAAAAAAGGGCACAAGGCTTATTTATTTCAGCAAGCTTTTGATGAAATTCTATAAAGTATGTCTGCAGTGCATTTTTATAGTTTTATTTATTTTTAGTGTATTTATGTCATTTTATTGGAATAAGGTGGGTATTTTATGTATTGAAATTGTTATGGTTTATTGATTGTGCATATTCTTCTACACTTTTATTGTAATAGTATCCTAGGCCTCTGAGGAAGGGTGCCAGATAAAAATAGAGAAATCTCAAAGCTGGGTACACAACTTGTAATAACCGGACACCAAGATCCGTTAAAAACTGTTCCGTTGTCTTTATTAGTCAAGACAATCAGGCAATATTAAAACAGTAGATAAAAAAGCAGACACATTCCATGCCCATCTGACAAGTTTCAGACAGTTAAGTCATTTATCAAAGTAATAAAGAATACTACTAATACTTGCTGACAATGTACAGTATTCCTTATATTCCTCTGTATGTCTTTAACCCAGTAATTTATGTGCTGTGTCTTATTTCTATAATGTACGTATGTACTGTATGTATAGATGTTTCACTCTAGATCCTTCTAAAAAAGGCACCTACATAAAGGATTTTTTTGTAATTAAAACCAGAATTAAACTAAAATACACAACAGTGTATACACACAATTGTGCAACTCAGCCTTGTACTGTACTTTTTACAGTACAGTACAAGGTGATCAATGATTCTTCCATTATGCATTTTGGTGAGAACTTCACTTAGTCTGTTTAACCTGATCAGGTCAAATGCTCACACCATTGGAGTACTTCACTCAGGTGAGACATTCTATCTGACAAGTACAGTGGTGCTCAGTCTTAGGTTTCTTCTTGTTTAGCCATGTCAGTCGGTCCCTTCAGACATGAGCTGGCAACAAAAATGAGTGGAGCTATCACTGCCAATTTCTAAATTGCTGTTTATTTCCTCTCATTATGTCTAGTCATTTCTCTCAACATCGTGACAATAGGAAAAGGGAAAGGGAAAATTGTTTAACCAGGAAAGTCACACTAAGCTGAAGCTCGTTTCCAGGTGCGACCTGGGAGCACAAGGAAACTGAAACATAGAATTTGATAGCATATAGGGACCACTTGGCCCACCTAGTCTGCCCATTTTCCTACCTAATGGATAAGCTGCAGATCCTAGTTAAACAACAGCCTACTTCCTCCTACCCCTCACTAGAATTGCCTTATCTCTGTCCCATGCATTCTTGAATTCCCCCACTGTTTTTGACTCCATGCCCTCCTCAGGAAGGCTGTTCCATGCATCTACAACCCTCTCTGTGAAGAAATACTTCCTCACATTCACTCTGAGCTGTTCCCCTCCCCTCTGTCTTCAAATTGTGCCCCCTTGTTCTTGCACATCTCTTTTTCTGAAAGATGCTACCCTCTTGGACTTTGTTGATTCCCTTGAGGTACTTGAACATTTCTATCATGTCTTCCCTCTCCCCCTCGAGGCTATGCATATTAAGCTCCTTTAGTTTTTCTTCATATGTCTTCTGGTGCAGACCCAGCACCATTTTTGTTGCTCTCCTCTGGACAGCCTCCACCCTGTCTATGTCTTTGCAGAGATGGGGTCTCCAGAACTGCACACAGTACTCCAGATGGGGTCTTACCAACTGTCTGTACAGAGGGACAACAACTTCTTGTTTTCTACTGGCGATGCCTCTTCCTATGCATCCCAATATTCCCCCAGCCCTCCTTACTGCCTTCTTGCATTGCTTGCCCACCTTTAGGTCATCTGATATAACTATCCCCAGGTCCCTTTCCATTTTTGCTGTTGTCAGTATCTCACCCCCCATTGTGTACTCATCCCCTGGGTTTTTGTTTCCCATATGCATTACTTTGCACTTCTTTGTGTTGAATCTTAGCTGCCATACATTTGACCATTCCTCCAACCTTGCAAAGTCCCTTCTCTTCCTTTCCACCCCACCTTTTGTATCAACCCTGTTGCAGATCTTTGTGTCATCTGCAAAGAGACATACTTTTCCTTCCAGTCCCTCTGCAATGTCACTTATAAAGACATTGAAAAGGACCGGCCCCAGTACTGAATCCTGCGGTACCCTACTAGTAACCTCTCTTTCTTTACTGTGGACTCCATTTACTATTACCCTCTGTGTCCTGTTGTCCAGCCAATGTTTTACCCAGGGTACCACCCTGAGACCCATTCCCATGCTGGCTAATTTGTTTATTAATCTTTTTGTGCAGGACTGTGTCAAATGCCTTGTTAAAGTCTAGGTAGGGCATGTCCAGGGCCACTGGAAAATTGCGGGCGCATTTTTCCGCAATTTCCGATTTTCACCCTCTTCTCCACAATATCCACAATTTCTTGCAATTTCTTACATGTATGGAATTTTTGACTGAAATTGTATCAAAATATTTAAATTCTCAAGGATATCTACTCAGATATACTAACAATTTAGTACACAGACTTGGATTTGACCAAAACAGTACAGTGTGAGGTGAGAAGGGGTCAAATGAAACTCTGCTTTCATGTGATTCACTTCCCTGCTTTGGTTTCAGAATCCTCTGGTCATGCATATGTAGACTTGAACACTTAAATATGCGTTAAAGCAGACTATCAGAGGACTTTTGCTGGCACAGAGACTGAAAGGTGTGAGAAGAGCTGCAAAGTGCCCCATTCGCCTAAATGAAGCCTTGACCACAATGCTTGTTTTTGAATGGTAGCGTAGATTTTCCTTGTATAAATACTTTAAATCTGAAAGGCTTTTGATTCAAATGTGTCAAGAGTTTGGATGGCCTTGCTAATTATAAACTTGAATGTGCTTCTGAGGGGGTTGGTGACAGTGATTCCTTACATATCAGTCTGCCGCAACTGCATACTCACATACAAAGCCTACAAAAGGAAACATTTCTGAAAACATGCTGAACAGGTTAAGTATAGTTAAACAGTTACCTTCAAATAGACAAAGTAATTGCAACCCAAGTAAAATCAATACAAACCAAGTAGAACAAAAGTATAATGTATTGAAAACTATTGTATGATGTAATGAAAAGCTATTGGTATGATTTGATACTTTTATCATGTGATTTTAAAATGTACTTATAGTACTGATTAAGAACAGTAATTATTTTAACAAAATAAATATTTTTCTTACTAGACCTTTATTAGGCACACTGCTTATCTGTTTATTTTGTTCTTGCACCAAAGCAAGTAGTTTAAACAGGCTTTGTTATATAACATCTAGAAACTGGCAAAATATGTTGTTTCAGGATGTATTCAGTACAGATTAATTGTAAATTACTGAATAAAATCTAGTTAGCACTGCATGACTTAGATGTCTTGATTTTTAGAAGATATGTTACATAATGATTAGTTTACAGTGCATTTCAAAAACACACATCTTTCTTCATATTAAAAGCATTTACAAGTGGCAATACATTTATCGAACAATTTATGTGATCAATACATGCTGCAGCACACAATAAAATCTTTATTAGGGGGCAGTTGGAATGTTTAGTGAACCCCCACAATTTTCCCGCAATTTTTGCAGGAAAATCCCTGCATTTTTGGGTAAAATTTTCCACAATTTTCCAGTGGCTCTGGCCATGTCCACAGCCCCTCCCTGGTCTACTACTTTGGTCACACAGTCAAAGAAATTGATTAGATTCATCTGACATGACCTTCCTGCTGTGAATCCATGCTGCCTTGGTTCCTGTGCCCCACTGGTCTCTAGGTACTCAACAATTCTTTCCTTCAGAAGTGATTCCATCATGTTCCCTTATACTGAGATCAAACTGACAGGTCTATAGTTTTC
This sequence comes from Neoceratodus forsteri, assembly GCA_016271365.2. Classification (NCBI taxonomy): domain Eukaryota; kingdom Metazoa; phylum Chordata; order Ceratodontiformes; family Ceratodontidae; genus Neoceratodus; species Neoceratodus forsteri. Next base: position 1,013,969,516 of record CM028135.1, read on the forward strand.
TGCCTCTGTCTTGCTCCCACTTTTGTGAAGTGAAATCACTTCCACCCTCCCCCACTCCTCAGGTACCACTCCCTCCTCCCATGATTTGTTAAAGAGGGTAGTCAGTGGTGTCACTAGTTCTACCCTTAGCTCTTTTAGAATTCTGGGGTGAATCCCATCAGGTCCCATTGCTTTATCCACCATCACTTTTAGGAGTTCTTTCACAACCCTTTCTTCTGTGAAAGGACTGATGTCAACCCTCCCATCTAGAGTGCTTCTATTGACTGGATTAGGTACTTCCCCCTTCTCTTCCTTTGCGAATACTGAGCAGAAGTATTTGTTCAGTATCCCTGCATTTTCACTGTCCTTCTCTGCCCAACCACCCTCCTCTTTATTCAGCCTCAGTATCCATGCCTTAGTCTTTCTTTGCTCCCTAATGTACCTATAAAAGGTTTTGTAATATAAGCATACACATTGTATAATATATATATATTTCTATATAACACATCACACATGCACGCACGCACACACACACACACAAATACAATAAAAAAAACTAGATAAACATGTGGGGAGTAGTGCAATGTAATGGCTGTGGGGCAGCAGTCTTCTGGGAGTCTTTCTGGAGGCTGAGATGCTGCCCTATTTGCAGACAACTATCTGCCCTGAGGGATGAAGTTGCCCATCTTCAGGCTGCACTGGACAGTAGTAAGGAAACCTTCCCCCAGGCCACACTGGACAGTAGGAAGGGAACCTCCACCATCCAGGGAACACTAGCGCCACCACCACTACCTCAGAGGTTGTGAAGAAAGCACAGCAGTTGGACCACAGTGGGCTCAGGGAGGGTGAGGAGGGTGTACAGAGGCACACCCAGTCAATTGTTCCACCTACAATCCATATACTCATTCTGGGGAGCATAGCTCCCCTATGGATGCACCAGCAGAGAAGACTGATGATAACTGTCACAAGGGAGGCCCACAGGAAGGAGGCAGAGAACACCACAGGGAAAGGAAGCAGCTCCTGGTGGGGGACTCAATTATTAGGGGTAAAGAACTGGGGGGAGCTGGGAAAAATGAAGTAAGGTGCCTGTCTGGTGCCATGGCTTGGAGGGACAGGAAGCACATCCTCAGGATCATGAGAACAGCTGCAAGGGATTCTGAGCTGGATGTATTTGTCCACCTAGGGACAAATGACTTGGCTCATCATGAGATTAGAGCAGTGCAGGAGGACATTGCAGAGTTGGGGAGGGACCTAAGACAAGTAGCACACACAGTATCCTTCTCAGAGGTGCTGCCTGTCAAAAGCATGGGGAGCTGAGGGCAATTGGCACCATGCAGTTTAATGAATGGTTGAAAAATGTGTGGAGCACAGGGGTTTGGCTTCATTGGGGACTGGGGTTCCACCTGGAGGGACACCAGCCTATACTGACAGGATGGTCTGCATCTATCCAGGAAGGAACAAGTCTTTGAGCAATCGGTTTAAATGCTTCATTGGCAAGCTTTTAAACTAGTCAAAGGGGGAGGCACTGACAAGCAGCAGGAAAATCCCAGCCTCTCCCTACAAGACAGGGTACTAAATGGGAAAAAGACTGAGGTAGAACGGTCAGTGGGGGAATGCTGCAACAGAAGGTAAAGCCATCAAAAAATGGAGAGCAATGAGTACTAATGCCCGTAGTCTGGGTAACAAGCTTCCTGAATTAGTGGCCTTGATGGAGGAGGAACATCTGGATATCGTGGCAGTCACAGAAACATGGTACACACAAAACCATGACTGGGACATAAACATACCAGGATACACTGTCTACAGGAGGGACAGGGAGGGTAAAAGAGGAGGAGGAGTACTTTTACATAAGGGAAGGAATAAAAGCAACAGAACAAAAGGGTAAACAGGGAGGAGAAGAAGCACTGTGGGTAAATTTGGAGACAGGCAATGGCACCACTATACGCACAGGGGTTGCATACAGACCCCCTTCTCAGGGGGAGGAAATGGACTGGGAAATGATAGAAAGTATACTTAGAATGGCAGAAAAGGGGGAGATATTGCTGATGGGTGATCTGAATATGCCAGATGTTAACTGGAGTGCAGTTGCAGCTGCCACTTCGAAGAGTGCAGTTATTCTAGATGCCCTACAGGGGGCATGCCTTAGACAACTAGTATTGGAGCCCACCGAGAGGGAGCAATATTAGACTTGATTCTCTCAAATGGAGATGGAGAGAGGATCACAGATGTAGAAGTGGGTAGCCATCTGGGAACTAGCGACCATCGAACAGTATGATTCTAACAAACACAGCAATAGAGTCAAGCTACAAAGACAAAAGTACTGGACTTTAGGAGGGCTGACTTTGCAAAATGGGTGAGTGCCTAGGAATGCACCAGCAAATGGGCAGGAAGGCAGGGTGGAAGAACAATGGGAATAATAAAACTGCCATCACAGAGGTAACGAGCCTTTTGTGAAGCAAATAAACAAACAAGACGATGTAAGAAACCACTATGGTTCTCAAAGGAAGTGGCAGTGAAGGTTCAAGAGAAAAAGAAAGCATTCAGGAAGTACAAGGAATCACAGAAGGAGCAGGACAGAGAACTGTATCAGTTAAAGCAAAAGGAGGCCGGGAAGGCAGTCAGAACAGCAAAGGCCCAAACCGAGGAAAAGATAGCCAACTCAGTTAAGAAGGGGATAAAACCTTTTATAGGTACATCAGGGAGCAAAGGAAGACCAAGGGAGGATAGTGAGGCTTAATAAAGGGGAGGGAGGGTGGGCAGAGGGAGACTGTGAAAGGCAGAGATACTAAACAAATATTTTTGCTCAGTATTTACAAATGAAGAGGGCAAGTACATAAAACAAACAGTAGTAACACACTGGATACAGAAGTTGATACCAGCCCATTTACAGAAGAAAGGGTTCTGAAAGAACTCTTAAAACTGAAGGTGAACAAAGCAATGGGGCCTGATGGGATTCAACCCAGAATTCTAAAAGAGCTAAGGGTAGAACTAGTGACACCACTGACTACTCTTTTTAACAAATCATGGGAGGATGGGGTGGTACCCAAGGACTGGAGGAGGGCAGATGTGATTCCCCTTCACAAAAGTGGAAGCAAGGCAGAAGCAGGAAACTACAGACCTGTTAGTTTAACCTCAGTGATAGGGAAAATGATGGAATCACTTCTGAAGGAAAGAATTGTCGAGTATCTAGAGGCCAGAGGGGCACAGGACCCTAGGCAGCATGGATTCACAGCGGGAAGGTCATGCCAGAAAAATCTGATAGATTTCTTTGACTGGGTGACCAAAGTAGTAGATCAGGGAGGGGCTGTGGACATGGCCTACCTAGACTTTAGCAAGGCATTTGACACAGTCCCACACAAAAGATTAATATACAAGTTAGCCAGCCTGGGAGTGGGTCCCAAGATGACAGCCTGGGTTAAGAATTGGCTGGAGAATAGGACACAGAGAGTAATAGTAAATGGAGTCCACTCAGAAGAAAGGAGGGTTACTAGTGGGTACCGCAGGGTTCAGTATTAGGACTGGTCCTCTTCAATGTCTTTATGTTTACATTGTGGAAGGACTGGAAGGAAAAGTGTGTCTCTTTGCAGATGACACTAAGATCTGCAACAGAGTTGATGCACAGGGTGGGGTGGAAAGGATGAGAAGGGACTTGGCAAGGTTAGAGGAATGGTCAAATGTATGGCAGCTTAGATTCAATGCTAAGAAGTGCAAGGTAATGCACCTGGGAAACAAAACCAAGGGAAGAGTACAATGGGGGTGAGATACTAACAACAACAAAATGGAAAGGGACCTGGGGTAGTCATATCAGATGATCTAAATGTGGGCAAGCAATGTGAGAGGGCAGCAAGGAGGGCTGGGAGGTTACTGGGATGCATAGGGAGAGGCATCACCAGTAGAAAACAGGAAGTTATTATCACTTGTACAGACAGCTGGTGAGACCCCATCTGAGTACTGTGTGCAGTTCTGAGACCCAATCTCTGCAAAGACATAGACAGGATGGAAGCTGTCCAGAGGAGGGCAACTAAAATGGTGCAGGGTCTGCACCGGAAGACATATGAAGAGAGACTTAAGGAGCTTAATATGTATAGCCTCAAGGAAAGGAGGGAGAGGGGGGACATGATAGAAACTTTCAAGTACCTCAAGGGAATCAACAAAGTCCAAGAGGGTAGCATATTTCAAAAAAAGAGGTGTGCAAGAACAAGAGGGCACAATTTGAAGATGAGGGGGCGCTCAGAGGTAATTTAAGGAAGTATTTTTTCACAGAGAGGGTTGTGGATGCATGGAATGGCCTTCCGGAGGAGGTTGTGGAGTCAAAATCAGTGGTGGAATTCAAGCATGCATGGGACAGTCATAAGGCAATTCTGGGGGTGGAGGTAAGAAGAAGTAGGCTGCTGGTTAACTAGGATCTGCAGCTTATCCAGTAGGTAGGGAAATGGTCAGACTGGGTGGGCCAAGCGGTCCTTATCTGCCGTCTAATTCTATGTTTCTATGTTTATCCCCCTTCTTAACAGAGTTTGCTATCTTTTCCTGGGTTTGGGCATTTGCTATTCTGACTGCCTTCCCCGCTTCCTTCTGCTTTAACTAGTACAGTTCTCTGTCCTGCTCCTTCTGTGTTTTCTTATACATCCTGAATGCTATCTTTTTCTCCCTAACCTTCCGTGCCACCTCTTTTGAGAACCATAGTGTTTTTTGCTTTCTTATTGATTTATTTGCTTCACACAAAGGCTTGTTGCCTCTGTGATGGCAGTTCTGATGTTTCCCCATTGTTGCTCCACCCCACCCCACCTTCTTGCCTGTTTGCTGGTGCTTTCCTGAGGCACTTTCTCATTTTGACAAATTCAGCCCTCCTGAAGTCCAGTACCTTCACTTTTGTATAGTTCGACTCTACAGCTAAGTTCATCGTGAACCACAATTGTTTGGTGGTCTCTTGTTCCCAGATGGCTACCCACTTCTAGCTCCGAGATCCTCTCTCCATCCCCATTTGAGAGTACCAGGTCTAAGATTGCTCCCTCCTGAGTGGGTTCCAAAACTAGCTGTCTGAGGCATGCCCCCTGTGGAGCATTGAGAATGGCCTTGCTATTGGATGTGCCTGCAGCAGAGGTGCTCCAGTTAACATCTGGCACATTCAGGTCATTCATCAACAATATCTCCCCTTTCTCTGCCATCCTAAGGATGCCTTCTATCATTTCCTTGTCCATTTCCTCCCCCTGAGATGGGGGTCTATATACAACCCCTGTGTGGATTGTAGTGCCATTTCTCATCTCCAGGGTGACCCACAGTGCCACCTCCCCTCCGTTTACCCTTTAGTTATGTTGCTTTGATTCCTTCCCTTATGTAGAGAGCTACTCCTCCTCATTTTTTACCCTCCCTGTCCCTCCTGTAGATTGTGTACCCTGATATGTTGACATCTGAGTCATGGTTCTCTGTGTACCATGTTTCTGTGACTGCCATGATATCTAGGCATTCCTCTTCCATCATGGCCACTAGTTCAGGGAGCTTGTTACCCAGACTATGGGCATTGGTACTCATCACCCTCCTTTTTTTGATTGCCTTACCTCTTTTAGGCCCATCCCTGTCCTTACTGCCCTTGACTTTTTCTGGATATACCCCTGTCCTTGCTTTGTATGTAATTGTAACACACTGCTTTTTTTATTTATTTATTTTTTACCAGGAGATGATCTGGGCACTGCCCTTTTCAGACATGTCTGACATATAAAATATCACATACATAATACAATACAAACAATACAATTAACAACAATTAAGTACATTTAAACACATTTTAAATATACAAAAGGGTGTGCAACATTTATTTACAATATAAAACACTATTAGCTTTGCTTTTGCACTTTGTGGTTTTAAAGGGATTTTTTGTTTGTTTTTTATGTGTACTAGTGTGACCATTATGTATTGCTGATTAATCAATTTGGATATTCTGATGACTTAATTGTGCAGCATCAACCATATAAGCCAACACAGTGGGCATGTCTTGATAGCTTTGAAATATCCTTCCTTGCCAAATGAGAGCTCCTACAGTTGCTGCAAGATACATGGTCAGATACTTCTGAAATATCTGTAGAGAAATTCTAGTCTTGCTTGCAGTGCCATTGTAGGGATACCAAAGAAGATTGTGTTATAAATAATGTGGTAGAGTGATCTCCGTTATTTCCCTGAGGTGGGGTGTGTTGTTGTAGATGTGTCCAAGGAGAATATACACAATCTGAGGTAAAAAAATAAAAAAAGTTTATTTTAGGCACTTTGTCTCGAACTAAGTAGGGTCATAGCCCCTTTAAAAACATAAACAAAATCCTACTCCTGTCTGGAGTTCCAATGAATCCAAATAAACCCTCACTACCTCTGGTTACCAGCTACTCTGGTCCCCAGCCTCCAGGTCATATCATAAAGTCCACTTACAAACTTCAAAGCCCTTTCCAAAAGTAACTGTAGCTTTAACTTGCCATTTGTAGCACAGCTTCCAGCTTTACCCCAGGCCTCTCTCTTCTGTGTTGCCTAGGTGGGTTTTATACACTGCCCCTTATCAAAACTGACTGCAGCTGTGTTTGATTAGCTCCCTGCCTAGATGCTTCCAGATGTTTCTATGTTTGATTAACTTCCCACCTGGATACTTCCAGAACTTTGTTTAACCCTTTCAGCATTTCTAAAAAAGGGAACAGAGCTTTATCATTCTTCTGCTGACATAAATACCATCTAGCACTCTGTCACAATATCACAAAAATTTAGAAATATTTGACCATGTGGATTGCTGCTGCTGTATGTGTGTGCATCTGTGCACATGTCCAGTTTCACACCTATCACCCTTACATGTGGATCAGAAGTTTTAACCAAACTAAGTGAGAGGATATCTGTAAATTATATGACAGGCAATCAGAACACAGGAAAGCTGTCAGTTATTAGCCCACAAACTACTACAATCACATTTTAGTCATACCCACAGCAGTAAGTTACCCACATTATAGAGATGCCCACAGTAGGTTATCCACATTCTGGAGATGCCTACAGTAAGTTACTCACATTCTGGAGATGCCCACATGAGGTTACCCACATTCTGGAGATACCCACAGTAGGTTACCTAGCATTCTGGAGATGCTCACAGTAGGTTATCTACATTATCTGTAGATGCCCACAGTAGGTTATCCACATTCTGAAGATGCCCACCGTTGGTTATCCACATTTCAGACCTGCTCACAGCAAGTTATCCACATTACAGACACACCCACAGTAGGTTATTCATCTAGTCATCAGACAAAAAGGGGAGGGGGCATGTTCCTCTTAATCAGTACAGCACTTTTAAAATCCATTCCTGGGATCAACATTTCTGGTCATATAATAGTAATAACATTCAGTTAGCCAGAGTATACATGGAATAACCAAATTTAGTGGCTGATTAAAGACCTCATCCATCAGCCTCATCATTTAATCATTGACTAAACTGTATATTTCTTCTAACTAAGTGTTATCACCTAAATGAACTACTGATTGAATGTGATGTTCATATGTAGAAATGGCATTTGATTGATATACAGTACTGGGACTTTATTGTAACAATTATACCAAATGAAAATAAGAGAATAATGGATAGATCACTGGGCATTACCAATGAGTAATACCATTGAGAAGTACTGGACACATAGGAACTTCAAGAGTGAAGCTCAAGAGGTTCCTGTGTCCAGAACCTCGGGATGATTTCTCACCAGTAAAGCCCAGTGATTTATCCTTTATTTTTTTTTAATATATGGATCAGAGTTGGGGGTTGGGGTGTTTCTGCATTATTTTGTTATGGACTCTGTCTGGGTCCTAGTTGACCACCACACTTTCTGGCACTGACACAGTCTCGCTCTTCCCCCCTTACAAACACTTGCACAGTGTGCCAAAACAGTTTGTTTTAGTTAACTCTTTCCATTTTTTTTGGGGGGGGGGGTGCAGGATCAACCAGATAAATTATTTTCTGAATAAAAAAAAAAATGAGGAAGTATCATGGACACTGTACACTCTCACTAAGGGAGAGTCCGCCACCATGTTTTCGAAACTGTTTAGTATGCACAGACAGAAAGTTGCCAATGATGAACCATGATTTGAGTTTCTATGCTTGATTGACATTTGGAAGCATCAGTGATTTGGATAGTCGTTCGCATGCACTGTATAGGTTTTGTGATAATAGCATTCAGAGCTCTAAATGATGCTATTACGGGCTTTGAAATACACTATTATCACTTCAGAACAGTGCTATTATCACTTTTCAGAGCACTGTATTACAGGGAAAATTTTGAATGCTTTAGTATAATATTATTTTCACAATCCATATATTAAGAGATGTTAAACAAAGCTTCCAGTGTTGTATAGGGGTGATTTTTTCTGTTGAAAAATAGTGCTTGCAAGGTATACTTGCATGCTGGTGCACAGCATTGCACATTTCTTTTGTCCTGTTTGTTCTGGTCTTTTCAGGTGTTTTATCTTTATCACCAGGTGGGAAACTAGAGTTATGTTGAAAAATGAGGATTAATATGATCTGACAGTGACAGGAGGAGACATTACTACTGTGGTCGACCCAACCAGATCTGGATACTTGATAATATTCTTCAGTGTACTGTACATGCACTCATGTAAGATGAATAGTTCAATTCACAGAAGAAGAAATTATTACAGTAGATGACAATGATAAATTCATTAATTTTATTTATTGTTTAAACCAGGAATAGCACACTAAGCTGAAAGCTTTTTTTACAGGTGCATCCTGGGAGCACAGAGAAGTTAAGTAACTTGCTCAGGGTCACACAGTATGTAAGTGGAAGCTGTGGGATTCAAACCCAGGTCTGGTCTGCTGGATGTCATCAGATTTGCAGCTCAGAGCCTTAAACCACTGCACTATACTGCCTCCCTAATTAATAATGGGATGACACAATCAGAGTCAGATGTTCACGATCTCAAGTAACAGAGTGTATCTTACTGGCAAAGGTAAGTACTCAACTTTTTATTTTGGGGAGGGGGTTGTGGAAGGATGGGTGAGGGGGGGATGAGTGAGGGGTACCATAGTATAACAGAATAGTAGCCCATTAATGTGCCAACTGATTATTGCTGCTGCAATGTTGCCGATGGAATCATGTTGCCCACTTGTGTTGTAACTTTGATTTTTTTGCCACTGGGCAATGTTGCTGTTCCACTGTTCCCCCTACTGTCTACTGGGGTGCAACCTGGAGCTCGTTATTAAAATATCTGGGTGATGTGGGTGGCGAAGCCCCCTACTATGGAGGTCTCACCTACTGCTGTGCAGCAGATTGCTGGAGCACAGTGGCTGGTGCCGGAATATTGTTAGCGCTGTAGTTTACACCGCCAAATTTCTTGTCACTGCAGCATGGGTGAACCTAAGAGAACACTGTCACAAACCATTTTTTGTTCCTGTTTGCTCCTGTTTTTTCAGGTGTTTTATCACCAGGGTAACTGAATCTTGTTGCTGAAAAGTTCTGGCTCAGATATTGTTAATGAAGGATATGTGTACAATATTATAACATAATATGGAATTGATATCATATCCAAAACTGAAGATTAATATGATGTGACTATGACAGGAAAATACATTATTACTCTGGATAACACAATGAAATCTGGATGCTTGATAAAATGGGGTGAACTCTAATGAGACGCAGGTCATTAGTTGGGTGCCTCAGGGGTTGGTCCTGGGCCCAGTCCTCTTCAACGTATTCATTAGTGACATAAGCAAAGGCATAAATGGCAACATCACCCTGTTTGCAGATGACAAGGAACTCAGAGGAAGAGTGGATGATACGGAGGAAGTAAAACAACTGCCGGAGGACCTTAAGAAGTTGGAAATGTGTGGCAATTAAACTTCAGTGCTAAGAAGTATAAGGTGATGCACCTGGGTAGGGCCAACCCCAAGAAAGAATACTGGCTAAACTGAGTCCAGCTGAGCTCCTTTTCTGAGGAACATGATCTGGGAGTCATCATTTGGGATAATCTCAAGCAGCAAATCAGTGCAATAAGGCTTACAGCAGGGCTAGCAGGGTGTTAGGATGCACTGGCAGTGGGGTAGACATCAGGGACAGGGAGGTGATACTTCCACTTTACCAGCAATTAGTGACGCCTCATCTGGAGTACTGTGTACAGTTCTGGAGGCCTCACCTAAGAAGGGAAATTGAAAGATTTGGAGTGGTCCAGAGAACGGCAACACCAATGATACATGGCCTTCAGGGAATCATCAATGTAGAGAGGCTTGGGGCTCCGAAATTGTACTTGCTAGAGATTAGGAGAGAGAGGGGGATATGTCTGAGACCTTCAAGTTCCATAAAGGCATTGACAAGGTGCCGGAAGTGCAGCTTTTTACTAGGAACATCAATTCTACTACAAGAGGGCACAAGTGGAAATTGAAGGGTGGAGTGTCCAAGAGAGACATCAGAAAGTATTACTTCTCAGAGAGGGTGTTGGAATCTTGGAATAGATTACCTCCTGAGGTGGTGGCTGCAAAGTCAGTATCAAGCTTTAATCATTGGTGGGACAAGAATTGGGAACAAACACATGGCACTGGCAAGGGCTAGGCTGAGTGTCTAGGAGGACAGAACACACAGCTGGTCCCGAGATACCTCACTAGGGCAGACTCCATGGACCACAGGTCCCCTTCTGCTTTCATCTTCTATGTTTCTATGTTTCTATAATGTTCCTCAAAGTACATGTACTCACATATGATAAACAGCTCATGTCTTAACAAGTAACTCTGAGAGTCTGCAGATATCTCTGACTTCAAAGGTAATGATTTTTTTTTTTTTGCCAATATTTTGATATGTCTACATATGTACTGGTGATCCACAAATTATGGGTGTATTGGCACTGACAATTCTGCTCCTTTTATTAAATTCAAGATGAAGAACACTGCTGCTTACCTTGTAAACAATCAAGAGATGCACTTGGAAAGGGAGCAGACTTCACTTATAAAGCACTGTGAGAGACATAGTTGCGTAAATGAGTAGTGCAAGTTCACTTTTATTTTCAGAAGTCCCCTTTGAAGAGTAAGGGGTGAAGAGAATATTTATACTATGCATTTTGTACTCTGTGACTGTATATAACCCAGGGAAGACAGCAGGGCTGGCAAACACAAGATCAGGGGCCAATATTCAAACCTAGCCTGGGAAAAAATTAGCACTGCCCAACATGCAAAAATAGCCTGGAACCATTTGTACGCTACATTCAAAGGAATAGCACAGGGCCTAAATCAGTGGAATACAGCATGCAAATGAAGATGTGCAACAGAGCGAAGAGTGCAGTGCAAGGAATAGCCTGGCAAAGAACTCAAATACGAATATAGCTACTGGGCAGTGCAAAATGCAGCAACAGCATCCCACTGCACACCGAAGCAGAGTAAGGCAGAGATGCAGTTGATGGCCAGTGAGGGCGACAGCACTCAAGTGGTGCACAACAGCAAACAACAGTGCAGGCCAACATTTTTTTTTTTTTTTATTGTCTTTTTGCCCCTACAACTCCTGTTGGGATTATCTGCTCTGGTCACGAACCCCTGCCGCCCCCACCTCCGGATATGACTGCATCCCCTCGGTCATCCCTGTCTTGCCCCCCAGAGAGTGGGGCCGTGGCTATGACCCCCTATATTGGGCCGCGGAACTGTATCTAGTCGGGGGATCAGCTCTGGAGGCTGATCAGGGCACCCAGGGGCAGAGCACCATTAAGACGGCGAGGTTCGGGATTTTAACCCCCTTTAAGCAGGATGGGGACGTGCAATGACGACCTGCGTCCATCCCATCCTGACATACTAATGAGCATCGACGTGGTGCGGCCACCCAGCCTCCGCTAGGTGCTGCTCGTATGCAGAGTGCTGCCCTGCCCATCCCCCCCAGAGAAGGAGAGCTGTCCAAAGGATGCTCAATCCTTCTCTCCCCAGCCGGCCCTCCGGCGACCCGGGTCCGTTCCCGAACCGGGTCGCCGGCGTCACAAGCAGAGTGCAGGCCAACATAGAATCATAGAAACATAGATTTTGATGGCAGATAAGGACTGCCTGGCCCACCTAGTCTGCCCATTTCCCTACTTACTTAACTCCTGATCCTAAATAATCAGCATCTTACCCTCTCTATCCTACCACTAGGTTTGCCTTCTGCCTATCCCATGCATTCTTAAACTCAGCAATTGTTTTAGCTTGTACGACCTACACTGGGTGGCTGTTCCATGCATCCACCACCCTTTCTGTGAAAAAATACTTCCTCACATTTCCCCTGAGTCTCCCCCTAGCCTCATATTGTAACCCCTTTTTCTTGCACATCTCTTTTTTTGAAAGATGCTGCCCTCCAGGATTTTGTTGATTCCCCTGAGGTACTTGAATGTCTCTATCATATACCCCTCCCTCCTTTCCTCCATGGTATACATATTGAGGTCTTTCAGTCTTTCCTCATATGTTTTCTGAAGCAATCCTTTCACCATTTTTGTTGCCCTACTCTGGACCGCCTCTATTCGGTCAATGTCCTTCTGGTGATGCAGTCTCCAGAACGGAACACATTATTCCAGATGTAACCTAACCAATTTTCACAGTGGCATCACCATCTCCTGTTTTCTACTAGTGATGCCCCTCCCTATGCACCCCAGCATCCCTCTGGCCCTCACCTTCGCTTTTTCACATTGCTTGGCCACCTTCAGGTCATCTGTTATGTTTACTCCCAGGTCCCTTTCCAGTTTTCTTGTTGTTAGTATCCCCCCCATTTTGTATTCCTCTCAAAGATTTCTGTGGCCCAAATGCCTTACTTTGCACTTTTTTGCATTGAATCTAAGCTGCCACTGTCTTGACCACTCCTCCAATTTGCCTAGGTCTCTTCTCATTTTTTCCACCCCATCTGGAGTGTTTATCCTATTGCAGATCTTGGTGTTATCTGCAAAGAGGCACACCTTCCCTTCCAGCCCCTCTGCAATGTCACTAATGGAGACATTGAAGAGGACTGGCCCCAGAGCTGAACCCTGTTGCATCCCACTGGTCACCTCCTTCTCTTGGGATTGAACTCCATTCACCACTGTGCCCTGTTGCTCAGCCAATTTCTGACCCATTGTACCACCTTGGAACCTACTCCCAGACTGCACAACTTATTTACTAGCCTCCTGTATGTGATGGTGTCAAATGCTTTGCTAAAATCTAGGTAGGCCATGTCCGCCGCCCCGCCATGATCAACCACCTTGGTTACCCAGTCAAAGAAATCTATCAGATTTGTTTCACAAGATCTCTCTGTTGTAAATCCATGTTGCCTAGGGTCTTGTGCCCCACTAGCCCCCAGGTATGCCACAATCATTACTTTCAACATGGATTCCATGATTTTCCCCACCATTGAGGTCAAACTGACTGGTCTGTAATTTCCAGCCTCCACCTTGCTCCCGCTTTTGTGTTGTGCTACCACATTCTCCCTCCTCCATTCCTCCAGCATCACTCCCTCCTCAAATGATTTGTTAAATAGGGCTGTCAGTGGTGCCCCTAGTACCTCCTTGAGTTCTTTCAGTATTCTGGGATGCATCCCATCTGGTCCCATTGCCTCATCCACTTTTATTTTCGAGAGTTCCTTTAGGACTCTCTCCTGTTAATGGACTGGTGTCCACCTCCTCCCCGTGTCTGTTTCTACCCCCTAATTTTGGTCCCTTCCCTTCCTTTGTAAATATTGAGCAGAAGTATTCATTTAGAATTTCTGCTTTTTCTAGGTCCTCCTCTGCACACTCCCCTCCCCCTTTATTCAACCTCACCTCACAATACATCCATTTTGGACAATCTAACCAGAGTAGTGAGAGTACTCTGGTTTATTAGAACTCGAATTCTAATTTTGTTTTTGGCTTTTTTCTATATATTTCTTTTGTGTTGTATTCTATCTTGGAGTGGGGAATATTTATAGGGGTGCTTTGTGAGGGTTGTACTGCAGTTTAGGTTATTTTGTTGTCTGTAAGTATAAGCCTTTTAGGGGTTGGGAGGAGTGCTGGTGTGTTATTTCTGCTGGTTCTGGGCAAATGTGGGGTTGAAGATGTGCTGGCCTGCTGCTCTCCCAGTCAGGCACTACTCCCCTTCTGAACTCTGGGACTTCCGGCCCTTTTATTGTCCTCCCCTACCCACAGTGGTCTAGAGCCGCTGCAGGGCATTGGGTACTGTCAGCAGGAGGTGGGTTGGTGGTCCCAAACCTCTGGAGGTGGAGCGGGGCAGCGATATCAGGGTTGTACAGATCAGGAGATGCCCTAGGGTGAAATGGTCTCTAGAACATGGTTCTCCATATCTCATTTCCATACCCAAGGGCTCCAGTATTTCTGGGCCAATAGCTTGGCCGGCCCTGGAATCCAGTCCAACTTGAGTGGTGTTATGCAATGCTAGGTCTCTTAGGAACAAGACAGAGGTTATCGCTGATCTTGTTGGGAAAGTAGACCTGGCTTGCATCACCGAGACCTGGCTTGATGACAATGCTGGCCCCATTTTAGAGGTGGCAGTCCCAGCCTTGTTCTCGGTGATACACTGCTCTACATCAGACTGTAGGGAAGGGGGGGTGTAGCCATTTGTTTTAGATCAGTATTGGGCCTTACTGGTGTGCCAATTGAGGAGGTCAGATCATTTGAGTTTTCCGTAGTAGCAGGTGTGGGCTGCAGGATCGTCCTCCTCTACCACCCATCTGGATGTGAGAAATTGTTCCTGCAGGAAGTAGCAGACTTCATCATTGACATGGCGTTTGAGTTTTCCAGGCTGATGGTCCTGGGTGACTTCAACACCTGGGTCAATGATGAACTCTCACAGTTTGGACAAGACTTCCTCCAACTTATGAATTTGTTGGAGTTCACACAGGTAGTTGCCTCTGCTACTTACAGTCATGGTCACTCACTTGATATGGTCTTCCTTCTGGGGATGGAGACCTCTGATTTGGTGGTAGAACCAGTTGTTTGGTCTGATCATCACACAGTAAGGTTCAATCTCCAGCCCCCCTCCCTTATAGGTCTGCCCCTGTGGAGATGGTCAGATACTGCCCATTGAGGGATGTGACCCAGGAAGGTCTACTGGTGGTGTTAGACCTATCGGGATTCTTAGGGGTAGGTGAGGATCCAGACAGTTTAGTTCAGGCCTATAATAAGGCTGTTACTGAAGCTCTGGATTCTATCCCCCCAGTCCGTGTTCGCCCTCTTTCTCTCTCTCTGCCCTCGGTCCCCTTGATTTGATGGGATCTTGAGGGAGTTGAGACAAGTTGGACAAAGGTTAGAGTGTCACTGGCAGAAATCTGCCCTTGAAGCTGACCACCTTAGATTGATGGATCAT
The DNA here is from genome assembly GCA_016271365.2 of Neoceratodus forsteri. Taxonomy (NCBI): domain Eukaryota; kingdom Metazoa; phylum Chordata; order Ceratodontiformes; family Ceratodontidae; genus Neoceratodus; species Neoceratodus forsteri. Next base: position 1,013,984,784 of record CM028135.1, read on the forward strand.
TATCAAAGCTATCAATCAGCAATCACGTGTAAGAAGCCAGCATTCCTGTCCAATGAGATTGCTGCTGCTCACAATCAACCAGCTCAGCTCTTTCGAACTGTGCAACCCAACCTGTCTACAGGTTTGATGTGCATTTTCACAAGTTAAGTGTGATGAGCTTGCTCAATTCTTTGCAGATAAGGTGGCCATCATCATGGTTGAGATCCATCCAGTGCTCTCTATGGAGGTTGACGGTGGTCAGTGCATGGTCACTCCACCTCAGTTTCCTTGGATATCTTTTGACCATCCAGAGATCACGGACATCATGTGGACTGCCCAGAATTTGCAGCCAACATGCTTTAGTTTGGATCTGGGCCCAACATGCCTACTACTGGGGTGTATTGAGTCCATTGGCCCAGTCCTCACAAAGACTGTGTGGTGCTCCTTAGAGTACAGTGAGTTTCCCAGCTCCCTGAAGTAGGCAGTGGTGACACCGCTCCTTAAGAAAGCTGCTTTGGACCCGAACTGTTTTGAAAACTACAGGCCTATCTCTAATCTTCCCTTTGTTGGGAAGGTGATTGGGAAAGTAGTTGGGCTGCAACTGGTGAATCATCTTACCATCCACAATGTCTGTGATCTTCTCCAGTCTGGTTTCTGGAAAAGACATAGTACCAAGATCACTCTGGTTCAGGTGCTCAATGATCTTCTGATGGTGAGAGATCAGAAGCTCCGTTCCATCTTGGTGCTTCTTGATCTCTCCTCAACATTTGACACTGTGGACCATGGGGTGCTGCTCGAGTGCCTGAGGGTTATCTGCACCTGGCTGGGCCAGTCCTCATATGGTTTCAATCTTTCCTCACCAGCAGATTTTGGAGGGTGGTGTCATTTTTTTTCCTCTTATCCATTCTCTCTGCCATGTGGGGTCCCTCAGGGCTCGGTGCTGTCCCCTATGTTGTTGGCAGTGTACATGCTGCCCCTCGGAGACATTGTAAGATGATATGGGCTGAGGTTTCACTGCTATGCTGATGATACACAGCTCTATCTGCCTTTTGCACCTGACCAGAATAGTGCAGTCTTGGCATTTAACAGCTATTTAGTGGAAATCCATGACTGGATGAAATCCATCTGGCTGAAATTGAATTCTGAGAAGACTGAGGTGTTGTGGTGGATGCAGGTTGGCTGGATAGAGAGGTCAGAAGTGGAGTTACCCTCTGGTCTTTGGCTTGAGGGTGCCCAGCTGATTTCTTCTGAATGGGTGCGCGATCTGGGGGTGGTTCTTGCCAATGGGCTGACATTGCATTTGCAGGTGTCGGCAGTCATCAAGTCTGCCTTTTACCATCTTAGGAACATCGCCAGGATTAGGCACCTTGTTCCGTCTGGTGACCTGCCTATGTTGACCTACGCCTTTGTAACTTTTTGTCTAAACTACTGCAATTCCCTCTACTTGGGGCTTCTGGGGTTGATATCCATCACTTGCAGCTGGTGCGAGAACGCCATGGCACAGTTGTTGACTGGGACTTCTGCTCGAAATATACACTTCTGTCATTTAACTGCACTGACTGATGTACAGTGGCAGATCACCTTTAAAGTTGGACTTCTGACCTATAAAGCCCTGCACAGACTGGGTCCGAGCTATCTGCAAGAGCTCCTGACTCTCTACAGCCCTGGCCGTCCTCTCTGCTCAACTGACAAGGAGTTGTTACAGGTTCCCAGAGTTCGGCTGAAAACATCTGGGGCCCAGGCTTTTATGTTTAGTGCCCCTTCCTTGTGGAACTCTCTACCTCATCAGATTCAAGAGTCTGGTCTGGACTGGTCATGGACCATGGAGAACTTCAAAGCAGGCCTAAAAACCTACTAATTTCAGCAAGCATTTAGTATTTAGTTATAATTTTATCTGATTTATTTAAATTCTTATTGTAAATAATTTTAGACTGTGTTGCTCTGTTTTATCTGATATTTTAACTATGTACAGTGCTTTGATTTCTAGAATTGTGCTCAACAAATGAAGCATATTATTATTATTATTATTAGACTCTTCCTTGCCCTGATATACCAGAAGATGTTTTTGTCACCTTCATTTATTGACTTTGCTATCCTTTCTTCAGTTTACACCTTTGCACACCCGATTGTTTTCCCTACCTCCTTCTGTTTTGCATGGTACACATCTCAGTTTCCTTCCCTCTGTGTTTCCTTGTACTTCTTGAACGCCTTTTTTTCCCTAACCTTCCCTGCTTCCTCTTTGGAAAACCATAATTTTTTTTCTTTCTTTTTACTTTGTTTATTAGCTTTACACAAAGGCCTGTTGTCTGTGCTATGGCTTCTTTAAGTTTCTGCCACTGTTCCTCCACTCCTCCCCCTCCCTCCCCCTTTGCCAGGATTTTCTGGAGGTGTTTCCACATTTTTGCAAAGTCTGCCCTCTTCAAGTCCAGGATCTTTACTTTATGAGTTGCTCAACTCTACTACCGTCTTCACCTTAGGCAAGGCAAGACAATTTTATTTATAGGGCACCCAATCCCAGAGGTTCTAGGTGCCAAACATTAATAACAACATACAACGGCAAATTAAAACATATGATAAAACCTCATTAAAACCATATCAAAATTAATATTCAGCAGGGAACTTCCAGTTCCGGCACCTACCTAATGGCAGCATAGTTTGCTAAGCTCCGTGCTGGCTAAAACAATCCAAGCCCATCTGTTTTATCAAAACAGCCATCCTGGGGCTGGCCCACCAGTGCAGCGGTAGGTTTACCACTTATGGCGCCAGCTACCCAGGTTCAGGTATGGACTCAGGCAGCTGGAGGGCCGGCCATGGTGGAGAAGGATCGAGCGCCCATCAGCAGCTCTCCTTCTCCTGGAGGGGAGGGTTGCCTGTCCCACTACTCCACCACCACCTGGGTGACCATGGGTCGCAGTGCAGCTGGGACAGCCAGTGGGAGGGGAGGATGTAGGCCGGGAGGCAGAGCGTCTACACATCACAATGTGCTCCATCCCTTGGCCCCCCTTGCATGCCTATGTCCTCAGGGGATGGCACCAGAAACACGGAAAAAGGACCTCATGGATGCTGCTGTAGATGGGGATTCAAACTCCCAGATACCATAACCTGGCTCTTGGGGACCGTCCAGACTGCCCGACACACACACAGTGTAAGGGGACATCCCGGGATCCCCCTCCTCCACACCTGGGGGGGTAGGACAAGGCAGTGTGGGGCAGATCTTGTGGCACCTCGAGAGGTACTGGGGTGGGCAGATTGAGCAGAGGATACCCCAGAAGAGAGCAGCATCCATGGAGACAGGGGGCAAAAAAAAAAAAAAAACACGGCCATCCTGCTACCAGAATGAAAAATAACAGACTATATAATACCTTCAAAACACCAGAACAAAGATTAACCGACTGGATACATGGCAAAACTGATAAGAAATGCATCGGAGACCTGACCACATACCAGCTTCCCAACTGAGGAATCTACTCCAGCATCGTCAGCTCTACACAGTGAAACAGAGGAAGATGACTTCACAATTACTTCCAAGAGGCTCTGCAAAGAACTTAAACATTTAAGTGCTACTCTTCAGCACCTAGAGAAAAAGTATCTGAAGATCACAGAGACTTAACAATCTTAGAAAAACATGCAGAAACTAGCGAACAAACTTTAACAGACTACACCACCACGACAGATCTACATAACACAGGTTTACTAGATGTTCACTACAGAGAATAGCAACTAGCACAACTGGAAGATCTGGAAAATAGAAACAGAAGAAATAATGTTCGCCTGCATGGGGTCCCAGGGGGCACTGAGGAGGGCAACATGCTTGCATTCATGGACAGCTTTCTTTTTTTTTTTGTAATTAAAATTTTTTATTAATCTTTAAACTACAACATATAACAAATACATAATCATAGTGGTGTTACACTGAAAGTGCAGCATCTTGTTTCTAGAATAAAGATTTAGTAGGCATTGCACTTTCTACTGGAATAACAACAACATACAATGTATACCCCAAGACCCATAACCCTTCCCCTCCCACTCCTACTGTAATATACAACAGGTCAGGTACAAATTAACAAAAAACCAGAGGTGTTTGCTTGAAAATCCAAAGCTGCTTAGTTTGACGGTTTCCAGCTCATCAGAAAATGCTCCAAAGAACCCTATAGGATACAAAGTACTCCTTTCCCGCATACATGCTATGTGTTTTCAAGTTGTATAGCCAGAGTACATTCCCTGTGCCACTCCACCAGTGTTGGAACCTTGTCTGACGCCCAATGTCTCAGGATTAACAACTTCGTTACAGCTGAAACCAAAGAGACACGTGCTCTCCAAACTTTGGGAGTGGTTACAGGGAAAGCAAGTAGTAAACAAATCTCGGGGGTGTCCATTCTAAATGAGCCAAGAATAGGGCCTAGCAAGGTACCCACAATTTTCCAAAGACTTCGAATTTCAGGGCACAACCATAATAAATGATATAAGGTTCCTTCTTCCTTTTTTACACTTCCCACAATAAGGTGAACTGAGTGCACCCCTCCTAAATAAATGGGTAGGAGTCAAGTATAAGTGATGCATAATATTGAAATGTATCAACCTTAGCCTGTCTTGCTTAATATACCTATACGCTGTCTTCCAAAGTGTTTTCCAGACCTTCAAGGAGGCACTTATATTCAAGACCTCTACCCAATAATAACAAATACCAGAGGGGAGCCTGTGGTCCCATTCTTGGAGGAGTTTGCGAACTTTGGCTACTGCATGTGGTTGCTTCGCTGCCTTTAAGAGAGTGTGGACATTTGCACCCCCCTGCTCAACCAAGGAAACTAAAGAGAATACCTGGGTTAAAGCTTTACTAAGCTGTAGCCATTTAAAGAAATCCCAAAACCGTAAGACCCAAGTTCTTCTTCAGGACCTCAAATGCATACGGCCTATCCTGATCCCAAAAATCAGCTACAGTCAGTTTGCTTATTTGGGGCCAAAAAGCTACAGGTATAGAAGAGCCAGCAATTTTAATTTGTGGATTATCTACAATAGGTTGGGAGCCACACAACCACCAGCGAACACCTAAATAGCGTTGTAACTGGTGATAAGCCCTGATTGACCATCCCATAGGGTTATTTTTGAGAGATTTAGGTAGACTGGCCAAAGGGACAAACAACAATGCGTATAAAGAGCATTTAGCCATCATCGCCAGACCCTGTTCAATATCCAACCAAAGAGGTGAATAAACTACCCTACCCTGGTCCCTGTTCCATAAGGCCAATTTGCATATATATGTTGGGCCAGGTAATACATAAATAGGGAGGGGCAGCTAAACCACCTTTAAGTTTGGGAGCTGTCAGATTAAAATATGAACGACGGGTTGTTTTGCCTTGCCATAAAAAGAATTGAATATCTTCTGTACCTTAGTAAACCAATCCTTTGGCAGGTAGACTCCCAGCATGTCTAAAGGATAAAGTATCCTTGGGAGAGCCATCATTTTTAGAAGATTCAACCTGCCCCACAAGGATAAGGAGACTGTGCTCCATCTCTTGAGATCTTCCGAGATCTCTTGCACTAAGGTTCCTAAATTGTCCCTGAGCATTTGAGTGAAATTTGCATTAATGTTTATACCTAAGAATGTGATAGATTTGGTTTCCCATGCCACACCTAAATCCTGCAAATCTGCTCTCCTCGTGTGGCAATTTAAAGGGAAGACTTTTGTTTTAGCACAATTCAATTTATATGAAGATACTCTGGAGAAACTATTAATTTCTTCTAGGATAGGTGGAAACGAAGTCCCCGGGTTCTCTATGTGTAATAACACATCATCTGCATATGCCGAACATACATAACTAGATTCCCCTATTTGTATGCCTTTGATAAGAGAATTCTTCATTAGCCTACGCAGCAATGGCTCTAAATACAAGTTAAATAATAAAGGGGACAAAGGGCAACCCTGTCTAGTACCACGCTCCAGTTTGAAAGCCGGTGACAATAAACCATTACACTTCACTCTCGCCGATGGACAAGAATATAAAATTCTAATCCAACTTAGAAATTTTGGAGGTATACCAAAAGCCGAGAGAGTGGCAAATAAAAAAGGCCAGGACACCCGATCAAAAGCTTTTTCGGCGTCGAGTGATAGAAGTGCTGCTGGGGTTTTGGAGTCTGTAGCTGCTGCGATAAGATGCATAAGTTTTCTCAAATGGTCATGGGATAGTCTCCCTTTCATGAAACCCACTTGTTCCCTGCACACAAGACGATCCATCACTTTAGACAATCTATTAGCCAAAATTTTTGCTAGTATTTTAATGTCGGTATTGAGGAGAGATATTGGCCGGTACCTGTCTAAGCTAGAGGGATCCTTTCCAGGTTTTAAAATCAGGGAAATTGTGGCCTCCAGGAAGCCCAAGTCAGAAATACCAGATTTGGACCAAAATATAAAAGTGTCTAGCAAGATTGGTGAGATATCTGGGAGAAAGGCTTTATAAAAGTTACTCGGGAAACTGTCTGGACCTGGAGATTTGTCAGGGGGCAACTGCTGAATAACCTGGTGTATCTCAGAAATGACAATTGGTGCCTCTAAGATTTTGGACTCGGCCTCTGATAGTTTTGGCAAATTCGCTTCACTTAAGTATGCTGCAAGTTCAGATTCGGAAGGCCTAGAACCGGGTTCCTGTGCATATAATTTCTGGAAGTATTCCCCAAATAATTTTGAAATTTCTCTCGGTCTGCAAATCCGATCCCTTGACCTACCGAACACTCACTATATGTTGAGCTGAGTCCATTTGTTTTACACGCCATGCTAGGAGTTTACTAGCCTTTTCCCCTATATCTAGATATTGCAGCTTTGCTCGAGTGAGAGCAAGTTCTGCTTGTTGAAAGACTAAATCCGAATACTGAGCCTGTAGTTGATGTAACTTAACCCACTCAGAATCTGTTGAGCTGTGGGATAAACTATGTTCCATATTTTGAATTGAAGATAACACAGAACTTAACTTATCCCTCTGCTCCCGTTTCCTCCTAGATGCCATCTTGATTAATTCCCCTCTTAATAAGCATTTTAAAGCAGCCCATATCATATCTTTTTGGCTTATGGAATCTTTATTGTCCACCAGGAAATGTACAATAAAGTCTTTGATGATCCTTAATGAACATTCTTCTTTTAAAATTTGGGAATTTAATCTCCATTGTGTAGATCTAAGAATCTCTGGATAGGGCCTATAAATTATACTGACCGGAGCATGATCTGAAATTACTCTTGCAGAAATATCTGCCTGAATCATATTGGGGACTGCAGATGAGCTAACTAAAATATAATCTATTCTCGAGTGAGAGTGATGCACTGGAGAATAGAAAGAATACTTCTCCTTTCAGGATTGAATATCGCCAGATATCAACTAAGGCTGATTTATTGATAAAGTCTTTCAGGGCTCTTTGAGTTGAGGAGAGGCCCCTACACCTATTATAAGACCTATCCAAATCATTTTGAAGTACCAAGTTCCAATCTCCTCCAAGAATGGTGACTTTATGAGCATCTAGGTCTATTTTGTGAAAAAGACTCTTGAAAAATGAAGGTGAGTCACTATTGGGACCATAGATCGAGCCCAAAATCACCGGTTGAGATGCTAAGATGGCTTGCACAAAAACAAAACATCCTTCCGGATCCCAACACTCATGCACCAATTTAAAAGCGACCCCTCTTGCAATTAGGATAGCCACCCCAGCTCTCTTGGATGAAGATCCAGCGCCAAAGACTTGAGCTACCCACATTCTTCTAAAGTAGTGAAGATCAACTCTTTTTAAATGGGTTTCTTGAAGAAACGCACTTATGCCTAAGGTGAGAGTGCTTTAAACCACCTGCCTCTTGACCCTATCCTTGGCTCCTTTGATGTTCCAACTAACAAATTTATACGGTAAAGTCATAGTGATAGCAAATATTATAATGAGGACCTATGAGCAGTTGTATGGGGTATTACAATGTAAAGAACCGCCTGAAAATTACAAACACCCAAAAGACTGAGAGAAACCCACCCTCCTTCTATACCCAGAATCATGGATATCCCCATCACCCTCCGCCTCCACTTAACCCACCTAACCAACCCTCCCTCCCTCCCTTATAACAACCCTTCCTAATTTAGTCCCACCCCTCTTAATACAAGACCCCCAGTTCCCTAGAACTGCACTCCTAAAACAAATCTGCCACATGATATACATCCAAACAGCCCAGAGCTGATTGTCACCCAGTCCCCACCCGGAGCCCCCCTACCCCGCCCCAAGGGAAAACTATACCACAGCAGACTAGGTTACATTATGTAGACCCCATAGTCCCCCTTGTACATTCACCAATAAAGTAGGATAAAACAAAAAAAAAAAGGGGGAACCCCTCATTTCTTCTTTCGTTCTTTGCTTCCGCTAGTTTCATTCTCTCTTCTTATTCTTCTTCCTTTTCCTTTTATTTCATCTCTTCTGCTGCTCGGAGTGTGTGCTAGATAAATTGTCTTGCTACGAGTCAGCATGGCCAATATCTGGTATAAATTCGGAAGTCCAGCCTTGTCTCCTTAGGAAAAGTACAGTATAACTAGAGTGAAGAAACTAAGTGCAACCCCATCGTCAATACTCTTGAGTGAAGGTTACGTTAGCCCATACCTCCGACAGAGTTAGCAGTTGGAAAGACCCTTAAATTGCAGAAATAAGTTATTGAGCGGGTCATTCCAGAGGGGGGAGAAGGAAAATAGTGTAAAAAAAAAAAAAGGGGTGGGAAAAACACTCCTTTACTACATTCAAAAAGATTATGACCAGAGCGTCCAAAGTAGTAAGTCCATCACTGACAGATGAATGAGTCGAGGATTCACTTAAAGAGATCTGGTAGTATCCGCTGTAATTCCTGTTGTGCCTGCTGCTGGACTCAAAGGACAACCATTTCCCATCATGAGAGACCATTAATGTGGCAGGATATTTCACTTTAATATGGCTTACGCTGCAATGAGTTTGGAGACAATAGGGTGTAGCTCTTGTCTTCTGATCCTCACAGAGTGAGGCAGGTCCTGTACAATCCGAATTTGCTTGCCCTCCCATAAGAGCTCCTTCGTCCCTCTGACTTTATCCAAGACGTGTTGTTTGTCCAAAAATTAAGAAATCTCAAAATCAGAGGTCTGGGAGGTTGCCCTGAACAGGAGGAGGGCGCAAGGCTCGATGTGCTCTTTCTATTCTATATTCACCCCCTCCGGGGGGAGAACCTGCGACTTTGGAGCAGAGTTTTTGCATGAAAGTAATTGGGGCATTCCCTTCCTCTTTTTCAGGTATGCCAATGACAACTAAATTGTTCCTTCTGCTACGCCCCTACAAATCCTCAAGTTTATCTTCTAACTTCTTAATTCTCCTTTTTGCCATCACTAGTTCTGAATCTACTCCTGCTTGTCTGTTTTCCAAAGAGGCTATGTTTACCTCTGCATCCCCAATCCTTCTCGAGAGGGAATCTACTGCTTTTTTAATATCTTGTACATCCCCAGCTAAAACAGAGATGGAGGTTTGCAGTGGTTTCATGGTCTCCAAGAATTTTGCCTCCGTGAACGGGGAGTCTATGATGGGAAGCTGTGACAGGCCCTGCTTTGCTCTCTTTGCGGCCTGTTGCTTCTTCGCTTAGGAGTATGTAGTGCTTCGGCGCTGGCTTGATGTAAATCTCCATCGTGAAGAGCAATAAACAGCTGAAGTATACCAAAGACTTCACTCGTCTGTGTCGGGAGGTTTATTTGCGATGGGTCCGCTATTAAAATGGTAAAATAAGCGGTTGTTCGGCGGAGCTCCGGGAGAGTGCGACCAACGCTCAGGCTGCCATCACGTGACCCTCCATGGATAGCTTTCTAAAAGAAATACTTAACTTACCAGCAGAAAAAGACCTAGATATTATACGTGCCCATCGCTCCCTGGTTCTGCACCCCCGGGATCCCAGATCAAGATCTAGATCAATAGTTATGGCCTTCATGGATTTTTGTGTTAAAGAGGAACTCCTCCACCTTGCTTGTAGCACAAAAGAGATACATTCTGGGGATGTGCAGTTGTTCTTTGATCAAGACTATGCTCCTCAAACCTTTTCCAAGAGACAGAAAGCATTCCAGGTGGTGAAACTTTTATGGCAGGCAGGCTGACAAGAATTCGTTGAATGCCCGGCTAAACTCTGAATTCTGACAGACAATGGCCCAACATAATATCCAGATCTTCAGACAGCAACTCCCTTTTTACAAGAGCTGGGCATCAAAGTACCAGAGGACCTTCAGGAGTCAGGGGAGAAAACTTCACAAGGTAGAGCATGGAGCACAGCCAGAACCAAAAATGTACAGCGATGGTCGAGAGCCAACACCACTGCTATCTGGAGCAGGTGAGTCATCAAAACACTCCCCCTGGAAACATCTGCTGGACTCAAAACGATCAACTCAACCAAACATGCTGAAGGCACAAACTCTCCCACGAGAACAGATGAGACTTGAAATTAAATAACAGTAAGCCCTAAAATGTAATTCTGCCAAAATTTAGATAATTTTGACTCAGCAGGATGGGAGATATTGGTGGACCATGGGAAGGCCTAGAACTGCCTCCCAGAGGCAGGAGGAGAACCTCAGAGAGTAAATAAACAAACCAGGCCTTTAACCATATTTCGTTCTCTGTGCCACACAGCCCCCCTCACTGGACGTGTCTCCTGACTCTCATGTCTCCTTCCTGCTTATCAGCTTCTACTTAACTAATCTTGCAATGTTTCTATCATGATTGGATTAGCAAATGATTTTTAGCTTGGATACAGTTGATTAGACTTCACCATAAAATGTAGAAAAGCCAAAACATCCAAGCTGTAACAAAATAAAGATATTTGGTTAAAAAGGTAAAACAGGGCATCAAAAAGGCAAAGAGGGATTGTGAACTTAAACTGGCATCACAAGTAAAAGATCATTGTAAGACTTTTTATTTATATATAAATAATAAAAAGAAAAGTGACAATGGTATGGGACTTTTTATAAATGAACAAGGGGAAATGCTGAAAAAAAAAAAAGAGTCTGCACAAATTCAAAATACTTTTTGCTCAGTCTTTAATGCAGCCACCTCACTTAAGACGGGGGTTAAAAATAGTTTCACACCTGCACTTATACAAATTGCAGTGGATAACATACTTGATGAACTAAAAAAAATTCACACCAATAAATCACAAGGCCCTGACAAAATTCATCCAAGGGTATTATATGAATTAGCTGAGCAATGAGCTGCTCCCTTGACCTATATTTTCTAAGCCTCACTGGACAAGGGTGAGGTCCCACAGGGAAAGAGGAAGGCATTAGTGATCCCCATACTTAAAAAAGGTGCAAGATCAGACCCACAAAATTATTGACATCTGTCATGGATAAAATATTGGAATCCATACTAAAAGATAATATAATGGAACATTTGGACCAAGCAAATTTACAGGATTCTGTACAGCATGGATTTAGGAAGGCTAGATCATGCCAGACCAACCTTTTAGTCTTTTATGAGAAGGTGGGCAAGGCATTAGATAAGGGTAACAATGTTGATGTGATCTTCCTGGATTTCTCAAAAGCTTTTGATAAGCTCCCGCATCAAGAACTAATTAATACACTCAAAGATACCAACATAATAAACTGGATTGAAGCCTGGTTGAGGGACAGAAGGCAGAGAGTGGTGATACATGGCAAAATGTCTGACTGGGCAGGAGTTAGCAGCAGGGTGCCTCAGGGCTCGGTGCTGGGCCCTTGCCTGTTTAATATTTACATAACATCATTAAAAATACTGAATAAGGGTGATCACGTGGTGCAGCACACCTGAAAACAGGTCCATTAAACCTCTCCGACCATCCGCTCCAGTAAACTAATTTTATCCACCTTTTGAAGGCAAAAAAACCATCCAAAAACCGAGTGGGAGATCTACCATCCACTCAGGCAACATTCAAAGAAGCCTACTTGGCGATGGAGGTCAAAATAAAGAAACCTCCACCAAGACCTACTCCCCCAGTGATGCCGGAGAAGGCCACTAAAAAACCACGGGCTGCTAGTGTGAGCACCCTGCAGAGCACATCTCACCAGAAAACGGACCAAGAACCACTCACACTCTCCGGTTTCCTTGCCGAATTCTGACCGTTTCAAGAGGAACTTAGAGGTTTAGCTACAGAAATAAAATCCTTATCACAAGTTTTAGAGGACATAGCTATTCCAACATTGGACAGTGAAGCTCCTATTATTTCCCTAGAGAGACGGGCTGAAAAGGTTGATCCAGAACTGGCTGCAGTTAAACAGAGACTTACCAAAATGGAATTAAAAGTTGAAGACTTGGAGGGTCACAGCCGCAGGAACAATACGGTTATTATTGGACTCCCAGAAGCAGAAGAAGGCCAGGACACTATACTTTCTATACAGACGCTTATTGAAAAAATAGCAGGGCCTTCCCTCTTTGGCCCTAAATATGTAATTGAGAGGGCTCACAGGGCGCTTCGACCTACTCCACCTCCGGGGGCGGCACCTCAGCCTCTCATATTCCATTTTTGCAACAACTACTTGGAATGCCAACAGTTCCTTAACAAGGTGAAAGAAATCCAAGAAGTGCAATGGGAGGCCAAAAAAATGTGTGTGGCCCAAGATTTACCAGCCACTGTTAGACAGCGTAGAATGGTTTTTCACGCCCTGGTCACTAAACTAATTACAGCTGAGCTGAAATTCAAAATGCTTTACCCAGCAAAGGTCCAGGTACTTATTTCTGGGAATTGGCAGACTTATGAAGGTACAGAGTCTGCACAGAATGGCCTTAACAATGCCCTGTCTGACCTCTTTTGTGGCACCTGATTCTGTTGGATTCTACACTTAGTGATGGTGCAGGAGGAGTTTCTATAACTCAGGGTCCGAATTTCTGGCTTATGTCTTGATAAATCAGATATCTAGAACTGTGGAGACTGTTCCTTATATAGCGAGGTATTACAGCTATGCCCTTATGGACTGCCTAAATTGTCTGGGGGATCGATAACTTCTTTTCACAGTATCCTTATTTTATTTCCACCAGTTCCATGGAAATATATAACCACCGGACTAGAAAACTCTGGTTCCTAACTGAAATTAAGAGTTATTCTCAGGCATTTCTGTGAGAAGTAGCAGTTTGTTTTTTATCCACTTGAGAGAGTATTGCTACAGGCCCTGCTTCAATGCCTCTTTCTTTAGGTTTGGGGCCATAAGTATGACGCTGGGACACATGCTTACTTCCCTTTCTCCCTCTAGTTTTGAATATGGGGACATTACCTGGGTTCAAGTTGTGGTGCCTTTATAAAGATTTAAAACATTTTAGTACAAAGGCGAGAATTGCTTTGTTCTTCTTTGCTAATGTATGTACATTCACTTTACTCCCATTTCATGAAGCGGGCTTTCACATTTTCATATTTCACTGCGTAACAAGGCATAGTTAAAAAGGACTTGTCCGAACATCATATGTCTATCTATAATTTTATAGGGGTTAAAGATTAAGACCAAACTTTTGGTGATATATACAATTATCAGATTTTTATGTTTGGTTCTAGATTGCAACCAGGAGCCTTGCTCAGGAATTTCTGGTAGAGGTGTCATATTGCGTTTTGACCACTTGGGAGGGAGCATTTCACATGCTCTCTAACCTTAGAGTTTATATTACAGAATTGTAACCCATTTTGTGCAAGAAGTTTCAATATTCCCAGTGCCTCTTTTTCCTTTTGTTTTACTCCACAATTATTATATGGGGACAAATGTTCATTTCCTTTTTCCCCTTGCCTTGAGATTGTGGATATTAATAGGAGCCAGTTCATGGCGCCTTCATTATAGTGATTCTAAATATTTGGATAAGAGGGCGAAAACTGCTATGTGCCGTTTAGTTAAGACATGCACAATTTCCCAATCTCTTTTCTTAGGAAGGAACTTTAGATTTTATAATACAAAAAACAACGAGGTACAATCTATGGTGTTTTTACCTATTATCCTAAGTTTAATTTCAATATAACAGTGGTTATCGTTTAAGATCACAAAGTTGGTGTTATAAATCTCTGTATAAAACTATTACCTCAATAATTACATTAGCTTAGAAGTAGTTAATTGGCATATTTTAAGATGGTTGGAGGGGTGGGGTGGTAGTATGGGGTTCTGCAAAATGAGATTTGCAACAGTAAAGGGGGGGCTGGGTTAGGGTATTGTAATGGGAATATTGTAGGTTTATTGTGGGATAAAAAGGGTAGTAACTGGAAATCAGGAAGGGAGGGAGGGAGGGACAGAGCACAGTCCACAAGTTTATTCTGACATCAAGAGGTTGCACTTATGCCATTCTAGAATTTGTCTACTGGTTTTATACCATTATATTATATGACTAATGATCTGACATTATCTTCATGGAATGTAAAAGGGGTTAGACGTAAGCTAAAACAATATATAATTTGAAAACATCTAAATGTTCTAAAGTCACAAATTACTTTTATACAGGACTCACACGTACTGGACCCTGATGCTATACAATTGAGGAGACAAGTGGGGCAAGTGTTTTCAACTGAGGGCACCACAAACAGCTGTGGAGTCATGATCCTAATTAATAGGAACATCCCATTCATTTCCTCACAAATTATTAAAGATCCACAGGGCAGGTTTATTCTAGTCCAAGGCACTATACATACTACTGAACTCCTGCTTGGTAGCATATATGGGCCTAATGTGGATACCCCTTGATTTTTTATGCAACTCATTGCCGCCATCTTGCCCTTTCTTTCAATCCCGATAATCTTGGGGAAGATTTAAATTTGGCTTTTCATCCAGTACTGGACCGTTCTGGCTCTTTTCGGAAAGGACTTTCCCCCACACAATGAGCACTTCATAACCAAGTGGATCAACTGGGCTTGTGCGATGTTTGGAAAGTTTTAAATCCCAAAGACGGGGGGTATACCTTTACTTCTCCAGTCCATGGGTCCTCTTCCCATATTGATTATATATTGTTATCCCAGTCACTTCTCCCTGGAGTTTTGTCTTCCTCAGTTCAACCAGGTCCCTCTTCTGATCACTCCTTAGTAATGTGTCAGCTTCCCCTTGCATCTTTTCCCAAATGGGGGGCACGGTGGAAGATAAATGACCAGTTGATGAAGGACCCAAAGATTACCCAACATATTACAAACCACATCAACCAATTTTTTGCTACCAATCCTAATTCTGCCACTAAACCTGATATCGAGTGGTGTGCTGAGGTAACCTGTGAAGTGGGGGCATGAGGAAGGGCACCATCCATTAAAGGTGACTCCTTCCCAGTGCAATCCACTCATGGTGATGGAAAGGTAGGGTGACCGGATGAAGGGGTTGGCGAACTAGGCAACAGGATGTCGCTATACGTACGTGCGTGGAGAGGGGTGGGAGTGAGCACAGCAAGCATGGGCTGGAAGGGGGTGGGGAGGCTATGGGGGTGGCACTGCAGTTGCTGGTTGAGCTGTGTCATGGCATTGGGGATTGGCTAGTAGTTGGGGTGGCTGAGGTACTGTTTTTGGGTCCAGGCACTGGTGCGATTTTTATTGCGCCCTACCCGAACCTTTATATTTACTACTTTCACCCCCGACATGCACCCAGGTTGAGAATCCTTAAATAGAAGAAAGCAGTAGATATGTGTCCTGGCACCGTTGTTCTGGTGCGTGGGCTGTCAGTGCCAAAATGTGTTCGACTTGACTGAGCGAGTAACGTGATCGCTTTAGGCGTTCGCCGTTATCACATAGACCCGTGTGCTTTTATAGAATACCTCAGAGGAAAACTGATCGGGTTAGCTTCAAAGAGAAAGACAAATCATGATCAACAGCTACGAGTTCTGCTTTCCCAAATCCAGTCTATAGAAGCTAATCTAGCCCCTCATTCCCCTGACAATATTAAACAAAGTCTAGCCAAGCTTAAAGATTCTTATCTTGCTTTACTGAGAGAAAAGGCCAAATTCACAATCCTCCATACCAAGGCCTCATACACAGATCAGGGTGAAAAAGCAGGCAGGTTACTGGCTCTCAGGATAAAACAGCAAGAATCTTCTCGATTCATTCCTCCCCATTCACTCTCAGTGCGATGGAACATTGAAAACTTCGCTGAGAGAAATTGTAAATTAATTCACTACTTATTACAAACAGTTGTATGGGCCAATGCCAAATCCACCAACAAACTTAACCCTAACAAACTATTTAAAATATTCCCACCTACCCTCCCTTTCTGAAGCCCGTAAGTTGGCGTTAATTGCACCAATTTTGATCTTGAAGCTGGATGAAGACATACAAAGTCTCCCCACAGATAAAACTCTGGGGCCTGATGGATTTTCATCCAATTTTTATAAGAAATTTAAGGACCAAATTATCCCTTTTCTCCTACCATTATATCAATATATCCTATCAGGTGCTCAAATTGACCCAACATTATTTGAGGCCCTAATTGTTCTGCTACCCAAACCAGATTGAAGTCCAGACCTTGTGAAGAATTACCAACCCATTTCTCTCCTTAATCAAGATATTAAAATCTTAACTAAACTACTCTTACTTTTACACTCCCAGATCTTATATGCCCACAGCAGGACAGGTTCATGAAGGGCAGATCCTCTGTGGACCATCTCTGTACTCTCTCACATGTCTTCTCGGCATCCAGAGATGCTTCCTTTCCTGCTGCCCTGGTATCTCTAGATGCCAAGAAAGCTTTTGACTGAGTCAATTGGAACTTTCTCTTTCAGACTCTCAAAGTTTTTGGCTCCCCCTCCTCCCGAATTTCAGAGATTGATACAAGCCCTCTATCAATCCCCATCCACCAGAATCTCCGGAAATGGAGAAATCTCTGAATTGTTTTCATTACAATCTGGCACAAAACAGGGATGTCCCCTATCCCATTTGCTCTTTAACACATATCTTGAGCCGCTTATCCACAGATTAACGGCATGTCAGGAGGTACAAGGAATTACCATCCAAACTCTGGAGGTTAAGGTTTCTGCCTATGCAGATGATCTCCTTCTCCAGCTGTCCTATCCTGAGTCATCTATTCCATTCATGTTAAGGATTATTGCAGATTACAGCCAATTGCCAAATTATAAATTAAATGTTAATAAATCAGTCATCTTCCCCCTTAATCACAAAGTATTTTAAAGCACTATCTCATCTTTAGGTCTTTCTTGGTCCCAGGACTCTCTGAGATACCTGGGTATTGAACTCACTAGAAATCCTGCCCTTGGAATCAGAAAGAATCTAGACTCCTTGATACAAACTATTAATCATGACTTAGCTTAATGGTCAACCCTCCCAATCTCATTATAGGGAAGAGTTAGTTTAATTAAAATGAATATTTTCCCATGGTTGTTTTATCCCCTTAACCTACTTAATACATGGTTACCAGGATCCTGGTTTAAGAAAGTACATGGGCTTCTCACCAAATTCATCTGGTTAAGAAAACAACCTAGAACAGCATATCACAAGCTGGCTGCCCCTAAACTTAAAGGAGGCCTATGTCTCCCCCATTTTGGCTTTTATTATTGGGCTAGCAAAGTCTCCAAGTATCTCAGATGGTTATCACTGAATCATTCCTCTCCTCCCCCACTCTGGTATGAAATAGAATTAGCCCTGATTTGATCATGTCATTTAGTACCATCAACACTTTTATATACAAAATTAACTTCCCTGCCTCCAACTCGTAAAACTACCCCGGTGGCACTATCTGTTAGAGCTCATTCCCAGTTATATGCCTTTCTGAGATATAAGCACAATAGAGACCCATCTCAATCTATTTGGGGCAACCCATCCTTTAAAACTGGCAACAAGATTCTGGCATCCAGTTAGTTACCTAAATTGGGGGAAGGTCTGCTATCCACCTTTGTAAGGGATGATGGCTCTTGGTTGTCAGCTGCAGAATTTACTAGCAAATTTAAAATTACTTCTCAATATTACTTCAAAACTATACAACTCAGACATCTCCTTATTAAGGTGCTAGGAACCGATTCCCTTCTGCCAGCCAAATTCTCTTTTCAACTGGACTTGGGCCACTTGGTGAATTTCCCAAAAGCAGTATCAAAGATATGTGCGATTCTGTATGGGTGGCTTTTCAAATATTGCTTTGGACCCACAGCATACTGGTCATTTCTCTTTCCCAACTGGAATATGGATTGGTCTGCCCTTTGGCATACTTGCCATCAATTTGTGACACATGACAGATTACATCTCATGCAATTTCACATTTTGCATAACTTGTATTATTCTCCCCAGAAATCAGCCAAACTGGGATTAAGATCCTCTAATCTATGATCCTGTTGCCACCAGGAGGAAGGCACTCTTCTTTACATTTTTTGGACCTGCCCTAAATTGGTCCCCCTATGGACATATATTCAAAGTAAGGCAGATCCTCTGCTAGGGTTATCTGATTTATTTACTCCAGAAATCTGTTTACTTGGTGATTATTCCCAAATTGCTGTACGTAATCACAAGTATTATATGGTGCTGATCTCAATGTCGTCAAAAAATTAGTATTGAAACACTGGATAGACAGTGAGATTATCTCCTATACTGAGTGGTTTAATGAGTTGTTAGCTAATTTGAGAACTGAGAAGGTAAGAGCAAGTCTTAATAACAGATTGCAAAGTTACCAGAGAATATGGGACCCCTTACATACTTTGTATTCCCTGTAAAGGTTATGTCTTGGTGTTTCCACCCTACTTGGTTGCCTAAGTTTTCTGCACTGTGTGGAGGGAGAGGGGAGTGGGAGGGAAGTGGGTGTGGGGGGTGGGGAGGGGGGAAGAGGGAGGGGTGACAGACCCATTGTAACATGTCATTTCTTTTTTCTCTAACGTATGGATTCATTATGTATGGGCTATGTCCCAGGTATGTTTAAAACCTGTAATAAACTTTAAATAAAAAAAAAATACCAAATAAGAACATTTGGGTGACTAAATTTGTGGGTGATTGTAGGATAGGCACCATTACAAATACACAAAAAAATATTTTGGATTTACAAAAATGCACTTGATACAATACAAAATTGGACCAAAATGATTAAATTAGAACTAAACAATACAAAATGCACTGTTATGCACGTGGGCAAAATTAATGTTAAATCACTGTATAAAACAGGAAACACAGTGTTTAGAGAAACATCTGAAGAAAGAGACTTGGGGGTCACAATTAGTGATGACCTGAAGTTTAGTACACACTACAATAAATTACTAAAAAGAAACAACCAGATACTAAACTGCATAGTAATGTAGAAACACAGAAACATAGTCTTTGACAGCAAGTAAGGACCACTTGGCCAACCTAGTCTGCCCATTTTCCTACCTACAGGATAAGCTGCAGATCCTATTTAACCAACAGCCTATTTCTTCCTACCCCCTACAAAAATTGCCTTATGTCTGTCCCATGCGTTTTTGAATTCTCCCACAGTTTTAGAACCCACAACCTCCTCAGGAAGGCTGTTCCATGTGGTCACCACCATCTCTGTGAAAAAATACTTCCTCACATTGCCCCTGAGCTGTCCCCCCTCTATCTTCAAACTGTGTCCCCTTGTTCTTGCACAGCTCTTTTTCTGAAAGATGCTACCCTCTTGGACTTTGTTGATTCCACTGAGGTACTTGAAAGTTTCTATCATGTCCCCACTCCCCCTCCTTTCCTCAAGGGTATACATATTAAGCTCCTTTAGTCTCTCTTCATATGGCTTCTCTTGCAGACCCTGAGCCATTTTAGTTGCTCTCCTCTGGACTGCCTCCATCCTGTCTATGTCCTTGTGGAGATGGAGTCTCCAGAACTGGATGCAGTACTCCAGATGGGTCTCACCAACTGTCTGTACAGAGGGATAACAACTTCCTGTATTCTGCTGGTGATTCCTCTCCCTATACATCCCAGTATCCCCCCAGCCCTTCCTACTGCCTTCTCACATTGCTTGCTTACCTTAAGGTTATCTGATATGATTACCCCCAGGTCTCTTTCCATTTTTGTTGTTGTTATTACCCCCCATTGTGTAATCTTCCCCTGGGTTTTTGTTTCCCAGGTGTATTATTTTGCACTTCTTTGCATTGAATCCAAGCTGCCATATTTCTGGCCATTCCTCCAACCTTGTCAAGTCCCTTCTCATCCTTTCCACACCTCCTTGTGTATCAACCCTATTGCAGATCTTTGGGTCATCTGCATAGAGGCATACTTTTCCTTTCAGTCCCTCTGCAATGTCACTTATAAACACATTAAATGGACTTGACCCAGTACTGAACCCTGTGGTACCCCACTAGTAACCCCTTTTTCTTCAGAGTGGACTCCATTTACAATTACCTTCTGTGTCATGTTGTCCAGCCAATGTTTTACCCAGGCTATAACCCTGGGACCCACACCCTGGCTGGTTAACATGACTATTAATATTTTGTGTGGGACTGTGTCAAATGCCTTGCAAAAGTCTAGATAGGCCATGTCCACAGCCCCTCCCTGGTCTACTACTTTGGTCACCCAGTCAAAAAAATCTATTATATTTGTCTGACATGACCTTCCTGCTGTGAACCCATGCCGCCTTGGGTCCTGTGCCCCACTTGCCTCTAGGTACTCAACAATTCTTTCCTTCAGAAGTTATTCCATCACTTTCCCTACCACAGAGGACAAACTGACTGGTCTGTAGTTTCCTGCCTCTGTCTTGTTCCCACTTTTGTGAAGGGGTATCACATCAGCCTTCCTCCAGTCCTCAGGTACCACACCATCCTTCCATGATTTGTTAAAAAGGGTAGTCAGTGGTGTCACTAGTTCTCTCCTTAATTCTTTTAGAATTCTGGGGTGAATTCCATCAGGTCCTATTGCTTTGTCCACTTTCAGTTTTAGGAGTTCTTTCAGAACCCTTTCTTCTGTGAAAGGACTGGGATCGACCCCCCTATCGAGAGTGCTTCTGTTAATTGGATTAGGCACCTCCTCCTCTTTTGTGAATACTGAGCAGAAGTATTCATTCAGTATCCCTGCTTTTTCACTGTCCATCTCTGCCCACCCACCGTCCATTCTATTCAGCCTCACTATCCCTCCCTTTGTCTTTCTACACTCCCTGATGTACCTATAAAAGGTTTTATTCCCCTTCTTAACCGAGTTGGCTATCTTTTCCTCAGTTTGGGCCTTTGTTAGTCTGACTACCCTCCCTGCTTCCTTCTACCTTAACTGGTACAGTTCTCGGTCCTTCTCCTTCTGTGTTTCCTTATACTTCCTAAATGCTATCTTTTTCTCCCTAACCTTCATCGCCACCTCTTTTGTGAACCATAGTGGCTTTTTCTTTCATTTTGGTTTGTTTATTTGCTTCACACAAAGGCTTGTTGCCTCTGTGATGGCAGTTTTGATGTTTCCCCATTGTTGCTCCACCCCTCCTTCTAGCCTACAGTATGTGCTAGTGCTTTTCTAAGGCACTCTCCCATCTTGCCAAAGTCAGCCCTCCTGAAGTCCAGAACCCTCGCTTTTCTATGGATTGACTCTGTAGCTGAGTTTATCATGAACCACACTGTTGGGTGGTCACTTTTTCCCAGATGGCTACGCACTTCTAGATCTGAGATCCTCTCACCATCCCCATTTGACAGTACAAGGTCTAAGATTGCTCCCTCATGAGTGGGTTCCAAAACTAGCTGTCTGAGGAATGCCACCTGAAGGGCATCAAGAATTGCCCTGTCTTTGGGTGTGGCTGCAGCCAAGGTGCTCCAGTTAACATCTGGCATGTTCAGGTCCCCCATCAACAGTATCGCCCCTTTCTCTGCCATCCTAAGGATGCCTTCTATCATATTTTGTCCATTCCTTCCCCCTGACATGGGGGTGTGTATACAACCTCTGGGTGGATTGTGGTGCCATTTTCAGTCTCTAAGGTGACCCACAGTGCCTCCTCTCCTCCCTGTTTACTCTTTTGCTTTTATTTCTTCCCTTACATAGAGAGCTATTCCTCCCCCTCTTCTCCCCTCCCCTCCCTGTCTCTCCTGTAGGTTGTGCATCCTGTTACGTTAACATCCCAGTCATGGTTCTCTGTGTACCATGTTTCTGTGACTGCTACACTATCCAGGCATCTCTCTTCCATCAAGGCCACCAGTTCAGGGAGCTTGTTGCCCAGACTACAGGCATTGGTACTCATTACCCTCCATTTCTTGATGGCCTTACCCCTTTTTTCCCCATCCCTGTCCTTATTGTGTTTGTCATTTTCTCCATTTACCCCTTCCCTTCTCCCTATCAACATCTCTATATTGGTGTTTACCTCACTTACGACCCTGATCTTTTGGGGGGAGGTTATGATTTCCCTGCTCATTTCCAGTGCCTCCCTCATTGGCTATTTTAAATGCTTGCCAAAGAAGAATTTAAACCTATCACCTAGGATGCTGGTTCCCCTCCTGGACAGAGGCAGACCATCACACCAGTATAGGCCTGCATCCCTGCAGGTGGCCCCCCAGTCCCCAATGAAGCCAAATCCCTGAGCTTTGCACCAGTTTTTTAACCACTGATTGAATTCCAAATTCCACGGTGTGGCGCATCCTAGCCTCACCCATGCCATAGACAGGAAGCACCTCCAAGAAGATTACCATGTGTGCTACTTGTCTAAAGCCCCTCACCAACTCCACAAACTCTTCCTGCACTGCTCTGATCCCTTTCTTAGCCAGGTAATTTTTCCCTAGGTGGACAGTGACATCCAGCTCCCTCCCCTGTGCAGCTGCTCCAGAGATCCGGAGCATTAGCTTCCTATCCCTACAAGCCATGGCACCAGACAGGCACCTTATCTCCCTCTCCCCTTCCTCCCCTAGCTCTACCTTCCTAACAATGGAGTCCCCCACCAGGAGTTGTTTCCTTCCCTTGTGGGGTTCCATGCCACCCTCCTGTGGGTCTCCTTTGTGGAGGTTCCCAGCATCCTCCTTGGTCTCCACTGTGGGTGCCTCCATAGAGGAACCACACTTTGCCAGAATGACATATGAATTGTGGAGAGGTACAACTGGAGGGATGCACCTCTGTTCCACCACCCTCACCCTCTCTGAGCCCACTGTGGTCCAACCGCTCCTCTTCCTTGGCAACATCTGAGGCAACAGCAGTGGCACTGGTGGTTCCTGGGTGGCAGAGGAGGTCCCACAAATCCTGGCCAACTCAGCCTGGAGATGATCAACCTCCTCCTTCAGCCCAGAGAGGTGCCTGCAGATGGGACAGCACCGCATCCTCCAGAATGTCTCCCAGAAGACTTCTGCTCCACAGTCACTGCATTGCACCACTCCTATCATATCTTATTTTTGGCCCCTTAACTGTTGTATGGAATACTTACTCTTTCCTCTGTTTTTTATTTCTCCCTACTTACTGCCTCTGTGCCCTTTAAGCTCCTGATCTTCCTGTTCTGAGTCAAGAAGTTCCTATATTTCTCAGTAGTCTCCTTCCTTGCTCAGAGTCAGACCTCCAGCAGCTGGGGGGGAGGCAGAGAGCTACTCTTCCTTCTAGGATGGTGAGTCTTTGGTGGCTCTGTGATCACTTACTTCCTGCTCCCAAACAGGAAGTTCTTGTTGTCAGTCAAATCCTGTGCCTATAAAACTAGAACTGGTTTAGGGTGGTGGGGTGGGGGAGGGAAGTAGGGAAATATAGTCCCAGTTGAGACGTTTGGTTATAATAACAGCAGTTCCTTCCTCCTGGTGTCTCTGCCTGTTCTCTGGCAGAAGCTATATAGGGCAGTGTTTAAATCTGGCTTTAACCTGGTTCCTTCTAGCTAAGCCACTCCCCCAACATTACAAGTCTTTCTATACTTAGCTAATGACACAGATAACAATTTCCTTCAGCTACCTGAGATAAACACCTAGACAAACACCTAGAAAACTGTACAGATAACACTTCACTTCAGCCAACTCGGACAAACACCATAACTTTTTTTTTGGTTTGTTTTTACCCTAAATTGAAGGTCCCAGTAGTAGAGTTCTAGTTCTTTAGTTCCAGTAGAGAAGTTTAGTTATAACAACAGCAGTTCCTTCCTCCTGGTGTCTCTGCCTGTTCTCTGTCAGAAGCTATCTAGGGCAGTAAGACACATAACCAGCAGAGATAGGAAGCTGATAATGCCCCAGTATAGTGTCTTGGTAAGACCAAACCTGTAGTATTGTGCCCAGCTGTGGGCACCATATAAAAAGGAAGACATTTAAAAACTGGAGGGTATACAATGCAGGGCAATCAGGGCTTTGAAGGGAATGGAAGGCATGTCATATGAAGACAGACTTTATGAGTTGAATCTCTATACCCCGGATTACAAACATATTGGGGGGACTATTGCATGCTATATAGGGCTATACAGGATGACAAACTTAGAGAAGACTTAGGATTAACATTTAGAAAATCTAAGTATGAGTTCAGAGGGAATCCCTATCAGTTGGCAACCCAAAGATGGCAGACATTACCACGGAAACACTGGTTCAGTCAGAGAGTGGTTGCAGGGTGGAACTCATTGCCAACTAAGGTAGTTAAAAGTACAAGTATGAACTCATTTAAACATACACTGGATAATTTTATTAAATGTAGTAAGAAATATAGCAGTTAGAAGAGAAATATGAACATAATATAATGTATCAAACTTAAAGGCAAGCATTAAGGACAGTAGTCCAGTAGCTTGAACATACCTTGGAAACCTATGAAAGATTAAAACAACGGTTGGGGGATTGGTTGAAGGGGGGACCTCTGGGAGGATGGGCCGTCTCATGAGTGGGTGGGAGACAGTGACAGAGTCCAACCAGCTCATCCCTTAGGACTTTAACAGAGGTTTTGATTATTTATTTATTTTTTTTTTTTTAGTTGTTTAACCAGGAGTAGCACATTAAGCTGAAAGCTTTTCTACAAGTGCAACCTGGGAGCACAGGGAAGTTAAGTGACTTGTTTGGGGTCACACAGTATGTAAGTGGAAGCTGTGGGATTCATACTCAGGTCTGGTTTGCTGGATGTCACCAGATTTGCAGCTCAGAGCCTTAAACCACTGTGCTATACTGCCTCCAGTAATTAAATGATGTGCAGTAGAACTGAAGGCCAGGGCTCATGGTGGGGTTACCCTCTGTTGCATGTGATGGTGGAGGCCAATATGCGGGGGAGATGTAGGCGGTCCAGGTCCAGATATTAATATGGCTGACAAAGTCTGATCTTTGGCCTTTAGCATGGAGAGCTAACTGATAACTGTGAGGCTTAGATATCCTGCTTAACTATACAAGGGAGGCTTGATGGTGGAAGAGGGCCTGGAGAGGCCCTTCCAGTGATGCACACTCAAAATGTACATATAAATATGATCTACCATCCTAGAATAGGTCAGCTAGTCTGGACTTGCCACTGCTGCCTCCTTCGCTGGGCCCGGGCTATGAGAGGCAGTGGGTGGGGTGACCCCGGAAGAGGGATCCCAAGGGTCTTATTAAAAATGCAGTCTACTGAACATAACTCTAAGATCTATTGCCTAGGCCATTGTTAAGATGGGATGAGCTGAGACTCTTGTTGAGCATCTGGATATTCTGGATGCCCGTGCTGACCCCTCCTATCTCCGGGTGTGGCCTGTCATCTTTGGGGGGCCCTCAGGCTGGGGTTCCCTAGTCCAGCTCTCAGGGTGCTTTTTGGTGAATATTGTGGAGAGGTGTGGTCCTCCCAAGCCTAACTCTCTCACAGACTTGCCCTTGTCATACAATTTTTTTATCACCCCCCCCTTTTTTTGGCCAGTTGGGCACCCCCCTCCTTTTCTTTCCTCTCCTTTCTCTCCCTTCTCTCTCCCTTCCCCTTTTTCTCTTTTTCCACATTTGAATATATCTTATTGCAATAAGGAGAATAATTCTCTTTGTTATAAATGGTAAAACATAGAAAGTAGAAATAGCTGGTTATCTACTATACGTTTGGCTTCTTTTTCTGCCATCTGGTGTCCGTAACACCTATCTGGTTTCTCACTGCTGTGGAGTACTTGTAGAGGGGCTGCTTACAGCAGCTCACATCCTTGTCCCATAGAATATCGGAAAGAGGATGGGGAGTAGGTTTAACTGACCTTGAAGTCTTTCTGCTGTTAAGAATGACTCCTTCACAAATTCATATTGTAAATAAGTTTGGACAGTTCATGTGGGATTTCTATGTTTATAACTTTTGTTTAACAGTTACTTGTGCACCTCCCTGCCCTCACAGACACCCGCCCCCTACTCCTAGATGACACCATGGCAGACTTGGTTATTGCATCTCCAAATATGAGGAGCATTAATAATCCCATGAAAAGGGCCTGTGTTCTACAGGAACTCCAGAGACAATGTGCGGTGGTCGCATTCCTCCAGGAGACTCACTTAAATCATTTAGAACACCTTAAGCTTCAGCAGAGCTGGGTGGTAGCAGTTTTTACCTGTCTTTATGTGGATCATCCACACCATAGAGGGGTGGCTATACTAGGCCGACGTAATGCCCTACTTAGCATTACACAGGTTGAAATGGACTCCTGAGGGTAGATTTGTCTGAGTACATGGAGAGTACAAAGGCCAAAAATGTGTCTTCCTGAATCTGTATGCCCCAAATGATGAGTCCACTCTCATTCCCTTTTTAACTAAACTGCTTAAAGATACAGTCCTGGATATGCAGAGTCTGGTGGCCCTAGGTGTAGATTGTAATGCTGTGATGGATTTAACCTTGGATTGGATTGGTACCAGATAGGGGAACCATCCAGGATGGGGAAGGTATTGACTAGACTATATTCAGAATTAGCTTTAACTGATGGTTGGTGCTTTCTGAACCCAAGAGGCCGTGACTACACATATTACTCACCAAAGTACAAGACATATTCTTGCATAGATTTTTTTTTTTGAAATCCACGGCGTGGATCTCCAAATTATCTAAGGTCAGGATAGGCAACATAACTTTGTCGGACCATGCACTGATCTCAATTGGTCTAGACACAACCCGTCGATCCTCTGAAACCATTTGGTGTTTAAATGTTAGCCTTCTGTCACAATAAAACTTTCTATCCCAGGTGAATCAGATACATGGATTATTTAAAAGTAAATTTCAACATAATTTAGTTGCTAAACTTCAAAAACTAAAACATGGATTAAACTTAAGAAAATTGGGAGCTAGAGAACTGATGATTCCTAAAATGAAAAATCACTTTAGTAATATGACTTTCCAGTATATGGTTGCCACAAGTTGGAATGGACTTTCTCCTTTCCTTCGTGATCTAGAATTATCTACCATTGCATATAAAACTGCAGTGAAGCAGGAGTTAAGTTTTAGATGTCTATGTAATAGGTGAATTCTATGCAGGTAGAAGCATACTGTCTGTGATCTTGACTGTGTTTTTTTATAATGAGTGTTCTGTTATGTGCATTCAAATATGTAATGTTTGTGATTGAAGTCCATGTCTTGTGTGTTGCTATTATAGAAATAAATTAGTACTGTATACAAACAGGTGTGCCTTGTAAACAGGGTTTTTGAAACCCTACTAGCTGTATCACTGTATAAATAACATTTTTACATACTTACAGGTGAAGGAAGGCACTAAAACTTTCCTACAGCTAAACCCACTAGAAGATACAAGTACAGGAACATGCTGGGACACACTGAAGTGTTACCTGCAAGGAAAGGTAATCAAATACGCATCCCAGGCCAAACAATGCAAATAAAGCTACGCTTAGAATTAGAACAAAAACAAGAACAAAAAGTGCCAGACCTAGAACACCAACATCGAGTGACCCTAGATAACAAACTAAAAATACAGTTAGAACAAGAAAAGCTTAAGCTAAGTAACTCTTAGACACACAAATAGAAGGCCAACTTTGATTCTCCAGGCAAAAATATTTTGAGCACTGGAACCGAGTGGGTAAGCTTTTAGCCTGGCAGCTCAGAAAGAAGGCAGCTAGCAAGGCGATCTTGAAACTCTGACCCCGAGGGGGGAAACATTTCCACCTCACCACCACAAATAGCCAACTACTTTGAATAATATTACAAGAAGCTATATTCTAAGGAAAGGGGATCAGATCACCTAGAGTGCTCTCACAACTATTTAAATACCCTACAGATCCCTACCCAAAATGACGACCAGAGGAGATCCCTCAATGCCCCGATCTTAGAGTCCGAAATAATGAAGAAAATAAAACAGTTGAAAAATGGCAAGTCTTGGGGCACTGATGGTTTTACTTTTGAGTTTTATAAGCATTTTGCCACTTCTCTGATAGAACCACTTTCTGCGGCATTTAACAAATTGTTGGACAAATTGTCCCTGCATCTTGGAGCCAGGCCCAGATCTCCATAATCCACAAACCAAACAAAGACCCAGAAGACTGTGGATCATACTGTCCCATTTCCCTTTTACCAGCTAATTTGAAGATTTCTACGGGGATTTTAGCAGACTGCCTACAACAGATCATACCTTCCCTAATTCATACTGACCAGACTGGATTTATTGCAGGGCATTTCCTACAGGATAACATCCTATGACTACTTAACATCATCTCACCCAATGGAACACCAAAATATTCCAACTGGCCATTGGTATGGATGCCAAAAATGTGTTTGATAGAGTGGACCGGTCGTTCACGTCACTGACATTGCGGAGGTTTGGGCAAGGTACTCTGCCCCAGAGGCCCGAGTGAAGGTGAATGGAGTACTATCTGGGTGATTCCCCTTGGGTAGAGACACATGACAGGGTTGCCCTCTCTCCCCCTTACTTTTTGCTTTTTCATTGGAGCCCTTAGAAATTGCCATTAGGGCCAATCCCAATATCAAGGGGGTATTAGTGTGTGATATAGAGCACAAAACAGCTCTCTATGCTGATGACTCCTTATTTTTCTTGGGAGATCCCCCTAATTTGCTCCCACACTTATTACAGGCTCTACAAGAATATGGAACCCTAGCAGGTTATAAGATTCATCTACAAAAATCAGAAGCCTTAGTAATCAGTGGGTCCCCTCTCACTAACTTTAAATGTTCCTTTCCCTTTGTGTGGGCAAAAAAGAACACATTTACCTATGTGCAGGTTAAAATCTCAGCAGACACTTCTCAGCTTTCTAAAAATAATTATATAAAACTTTTTCAGGAGATACAAGAAGACCTAGCCTGATGGCATCTTCTACCTCTAACATTATATGGCAGGATCCAAAATTTAAAAATGAACATCTTGCTGCACCTGTTATTTTTATTCCAGACTCTTTCCATCCCCATACTGAATTTCTTTTGGAATCAATTACACAAAGAAACTCAAAAATTCATATGGGCTCATGCACATCCCCATTTAACTAAAACACTCCTCCAGGCCTCCCGAAGTGTGAGTGGCCTAGCTCTACCGGACTTCCCTCAATATTATCTAGCAGCCCAAGGTGCCCAGCTGTGCACATGGGCAAAGAGACGAATATCTCTGGCTGGCACCCACTAGAAGAAATCTCTCTGAAAAATAATGCTCTTTGGACTCTACCCACAAACACTATTCCAACACAGATATGGATACATACATCCAATCCTTGGGTAAGATATTCTATACGCATTCTCCTACGTTTAAGAAAACTAACCAATACTCCAAATGGCCTGGGACCCCTATCTCTCATCCACCATGAAGATTCCTTCCAACCCCCAAGCCTTGACAATGGGTATGCCTATTGGGCATATAACATGCTGACCACCTTTAAACAATGTACAGACACACAGGGCTGCCTCACTTTTGATCACCTACAGGCCAAATATAACCTTCGAAGGGAAGACCACTACAGATTTTTACAAGTCTGACACTTTTTACTAAAACCTGGGATCCTGCCACAAATCCAAAGGGAAAGAACTGATCCTGAATTCTTTTTCTACCATTCTATCACCATCAGGGCTAAAATGCGGCACATATCGGACTTATATTGAACACTCTCTACTCCTAAGATCCCCCATTGGAAAAACTCAGACAACGCTGGAAACAGGAGGCAAGAGCAGTAATAAAGTCAGATCAGTGGATTAAGAGGTTAAAATGGGGTTGGAAATCCCCTTTGTGGTGAGAGTTTAATTGGAAAGTTTTGACTAAGTTATTTCTGACCCAGCAATAACCAAACATTACAACACCTCCTCCTCAGATCTCTGCTGGAGAAATTGTGGGGACAGTTGCAGCCATGTTCACATAATCTGGGTTTGTCCTAAACTGGGTGATTTTTGAGAGCAGATACACTCCGAAATCCAAACACTAACGGGACTGACTGTCCCATTCACCTTTCAGGAGCTAGTACTGGACTTCTCAGCTTTAATAACTTGCCCCAAACAGGCCAGAAAGTTAGGTCAAATCTTGCAGGTAGTCACCCTGAAATGCATTACCTCAAAATGGCTTTTGCAGCCCCCCCATTCTGAGATGTTGGAGGGCCAGGGTGATGGATCTGGAGCAGATGGAAAATATAACCAGTTGACTTAACCTGACACAAGACAGATTCCTGGAGGTTTGGAGACCATGGCACACTGATATATAAATTAAGTCCTTGATATGATTATAGAAACAGATCTTTTTAAAGGCACCTCGCATCCAACAAGTTATGCCTAAACTTCTCATCCACAAAACTAGATCTTTTTTTCTTGTCTGTGGGGGGGGGATGTGCGCACTGAAAAATAGTTTTACTTTAGTAGTTGAACAGCTTTCAGTTTCTATTAAGTATCATTTACCATTACGTAACCTAATGGTTGTAAAAAGATCCTACAGAATGCAACATGATATATATATACGGTGGATACAGAACAATAATGTGTCTTAAGATAATCTGGTTCTATTATATTTAAATAGTTTATTTTTGAAACTATGAGAAGGACACTTTATATCTGGTCGACATCAACAAGCCGGGATTATGGACTTTTCAATACCCGTAGACTCTTTTTGAATTACTTTTATGGACATATAACTCAGACCTTATTAGCAAGGGTTATTTAAGTTAGGGATTAATCCTCCTTTGAAATGTATTGTAACAGTAGTAATCTTGTCTGCCATCAGTAGGAACTGTTAATGACTTTGTATTATTGGAATTTATATTTTGGTTATTTATCAATAAAATAACCTTGAAGTAAAAAAGAAAAATAATATTCAACAGTATTAAAAGGTTTCCAGAGGTCAACCTTCAAGGGGCTGGCCGGAACTAAGGATGGCATCAGCAGTCAAAGGCCAGGCTGAAGAGGTGGTCCTGTATGGTGATCGCTGGTCCCTAGATGACTGCCCACTGATAGATCTGTTGTTCTGCCACCATTTGTGATAAGCAGGTCTAGTAATGCTCCCTCCCATGTGGGCTCCTTCTCCAGCTGTTTGAGGCATGCCCCCTCTTACCAAAAAGTGTGGATTGACACTTGCTTACTTTTACCTTTTTCTTAAGATTTAAATTCCCCTTAAATTCACTTGAAATTGCATTTATTCCACAGAAGTTCTTTTGGTAATTTCTTATCTTATGAGTGGCTTACTTTTGGCTGTACACACAACAAAATATGCTAATTTTCAATCCTATTATTTTGGGCTGCAAAAAAATGCAAAACAATGCTTCTTTCAAATGGATTTATTTGTACTTATTTTTGGCTTTATTTGAAGGTAAATATGTACATTTTTAATCCTGTATTATTACTTTGGATTTTTAATAAATGTAAAATAAATGTTTTTTTTTATTAAGCCACAAGAACTCCAAATGGATTACCTATGGCTTATACCTGGCTGCATATGCAACAAAATATGTAAATGAGCATGTTTTGCTTATATTTGGATTTCTTTTTAGAAATATTCTATTTACACTGTAAATGTATTATCCATGGATTTAATGCATTTTCAGTATAAATAGAATCTTCCTATAAAGAAATTCAACTGTAACCAGAACCTGCTGATTTACATATTTCGCTGCATATGCAGCCAATTGTAAGGCATAAATAATCCATTATGATTTCTTTTGGCAAAAAACAAGCTTAGCTGTATCTTTGAATATCCCTTTTTGTGTGTAACAATACTCAACGATTTATTATTTTTAATGAATACCTAGCCATGTACTATCTCTGCTACCACATAAAACTGTATAGTTGTACTTGTTTGTGAACAGACTGTAAATAACTCTGGGTTGCTCCTGAAAATGGGACGCTAGTCTCAGTGAGCCAGCCCAGTCAATAAAGTTCTATAAAACTGGTCAATGAATAAATAAATAAATAATTATGGGGGCAACATCTGGTCAGTACCGTAAAACAGAACCACAATTAGAAACTGTTTGTAAATGTGAGCAACGGTAAACATGTAGATAGCCAAATACCAGCAGGTATGAGTGGGCACATCCTGAATAATAATTCCAAATATCACAAAATCCCAACTAGCATCCTAATTATTTCTCACTATTCATGGTACTCATACAAGGGAATTAATTTAAAAAACACCCTGTCCTTTCCTAGGTGACAGAAGCTAGTCCCTAGGCCACACTCTCCTCTTACACCACCACACCTTCCCTGTTCTGCCACACAGATAAAAAAACTGTATACCTTTGCCATTTTTAAAAGCCCCTTCCAGTCAACACCCCCACCCCCAGATCATCATTATTTATATATGCTAGGTCCCTTACTGAACCACAAGCCATGATTTGGGGGCAACATGTAGCAAGATATCCAGGATAACCTGCCCACCCAACCCACAGCACATTCAGCCACCAGCTCTTTCAGTCCACAAGCTGAATGACAGAGTGTAACAGCGTGCATGATTGGGAGGGAGGAGGCAGAGTGTGTGTAATTCATGAAGCTATGCATAAATCGATCTTCCTAGCCTTATCAATGACACTCACCACTCTGGACACTCCCTCTCACTCACTGGCACCTTCCTGCTATATTGAGCAGCTCACTAATAGAGCAGGTGGTCACATGCAGTGGGTTGGGGGTGGCGACTGGGCCTGAATATCAATATAAAGCCAGTTTCTGCAGTGGTTACTTAAACCAGTAATCCACCTTTTAGGAATGTTCACTGAAAATAATTTACCATTTAGAACATGAATTACTTCTCTGAACAGCTGCCCTAATAATACATGCTCTAGCAAACCAGACACAGGGCCTGGATTAGAACAGGTAACAGGCAAACCCTCTCAAGAGTGCACATTTCAAAATAGGAACCAGTAAAAATAACTTTCAAGTACTGGGTGCTGTTTTGAAATCAGCACTCATGAAAGTGTTTGCTTGTCACCTGTATGTTTTAGAAACAGCCTGCTCATATCATTACACATAGCGAACCAGTCTCTTTGCTGAATGCATTGGTAACCTCGCGCCTCATGAGGTTAGTGACATCATGAGGGCACTCAAGTCTCATGCTCACAATGTCACTAACCTCAGTTAGTCTAAGGTTAACAGTTTGTTCAGCATGGAGTGCAGTTCAGTATTCTCTATCTGTGCCTGCAGCCATACCACCTTGGAGCCTTCTACTATAAAATGTCATAAGTAAACAAGATCGGATCTGTTTAGTGGAGACCTCCAACAAACACCAGGTAGGGAAAATGCTGAAAATAGATCTTTTCTCCAAGCCAAAAAATACACAAATCAAGTTGCTACACATTACAAAGGTGTGGGTACCTTGTTATATGCCTCTCACCTTACAGGACAGTTAGGTAATTAAATAGGACTTACCTGCCCCATCAGAGTCAGGGAGTCCAGAGTTGGGGTGTCCTCGGTTTGGGGAATTCTGGTAGAACCTGAAAGGGAAGAACAGAGAAGGTTGAGAAGACACAACAGGTCAGAGGTCCTAGAGGAGAGATTGGGGGATGGTAGAATTAAATTAAGATACTTATCTGATTGATATACAGTCTGGCCAGACCTGTAGAATTAAAGAGGAAAAACAGATTAGTACAGAGAACATATAGTAGCAAGGGACAGAATGGGTGCAGAGGAGCAGTGGGGTATGAGGGCTTGGATGGCAGTGACCAAAAAGTATACTACATAAAAAAAAACAAAATAAGGGGGTACAGTACAGCAATGGAGTAAAAGAAGGGGAGTTTTATATTGGAGGCTCAACAAACCCCCCCATAACGCCCCTACGTGGCCTGCTAGTGGCCAGCAGATTTAAGCAGTAGCTCTAATGGGCTAGTAAGGATGCTCCTGGGCTAGTGGTCCCTGCATTATTTAAAAAGGGAACACTTGTGATTGAGGGGTCTTGAGTTGTCCCAGGAGGCCAGTGTTGGTATAGCTCTGGTAGTGTTGTAGGCCAACTGCCTCTTGACCAATGGCAAATTATGTGGGTTTGTTTTTGGTTATTTTGTTTAACCTTTCCCTGGTATGTAGTGTGTGTTGGTGGTGGTGGGGGGGGTCCTGAGCCCTGATATGTAGAAGGCAGGTAGGTTGGTCAGAAAAACGCTAACCAGAAATGCTGTGGATGTTGCTATGCAGCCATCATTTTAGCGCTACTGTGCAACAGGGACAGTGCTGGCAGGCACTTTCAACTCACAGGCCACACAGAGTTCAGGCTGTAGCCTGCTCCATGTGGGTGGTGAAGAAGATGGAGATTTTATGGAGGGGAAGAAGGTTGGGGCAAACATGTCTCCCTCTACCGATCAGCCACAAAGTGGCTATGTAAACAGCCCTCACGGGGCTGGTTAAGAGGGTCCAGAGGGTGGGCAGTCAGCAGTAGATGGCAGGAACCGCCAGCTAAGACACATGGTGGCAGACTGTTGGTGCCCAGAGGGGCCTGAAAAAAATGGACTGAGAAAGCAAACACACAGGATAGGGTCCATAAAGGACAAGCTGCACTGCAGCTGAAGGCCAGTGCCTGTAATGGACTTAAAAGTAGCTGTGGGTAGGAGGCAGGCAGGTGGGCTCCCTCGGGGGAGCATGGAAACAGCAAGCACTGCATACAATAGAGCTACACAGCAGTTAATGTCAGAGCACCTGGAGCCAACTAAAGGATTGGGTGGCTGGAGGAAAACAGCTTAAGGTCCAGGAGAGACCATAATTAAAAAACACAACAGAAAACAGAGAGTGCCCCGACATGCTATAAATATAAATAAGTTTATGCAACAGGGGTAGACATAAATGGAGTGTGATAAATCCCTTTATCTGTGTAACTGTGTGTATGAATGCAGAATCGTACATATATAAACAGTTATTACTGTGTTATCCTTCAGTAATGTACATAGTAGACTGTCAGACAACCCTACCCCTGATGTCTGGTGCTACATACCAGTATCTCGCCTTTAGTTTTGTTTCTTACAGCGTTCAGGTTGCCTAACCCTCACCCACACCACCTGCCACTTAGTCATCAGTACTTCTAACTATTCTCCCGACTACCATGCAGTAGTAATTTTTTTCTGTTAACAGTTTTTTGGTGGGGTATATTTTTTTTTTGTCTTTATCATCAAAGCTTTGTTCAACTGGCTGCTCCAAACTGGTCCAGCTGTCATACTCCTCTGCATGCTGCACTCTGTGCATGCCGCACCTCTTGATATACAAAGTAGACACCTTTTTTCTTTTCATATATATATATATATATATATATATATATATAAACGTCTTCTTTGAAGACTGGACAAGTGAAATGCCTGCTTGGTTACCCAACCTTGTTACAACTGCCAGAGCCCCCCAACACATTTAGAAACCTGTCATGTTTTTTTCAAAACTGCATACTCAAACCCTGCTTGTGATGACCCCTCACTCCCTTTCTCACACTTCTGCTTTGGTTTCCCCGATCTCACTGCAACTGCTACCAGAGCCTCCTGCTAGCACACAAAACTGTCTAGTAACAAAAATGGACACAAACATTTATTCAAAAAGCTGCCTACTTACAAACTCGACAAAGAACTCTGTTCCACTCGGGTTTCCCCCGAAGCTTCAACAACTGCCACTACTCCCCCCAGCACTCTGCTGTCTCCTCAACCACCAGTAACTAAACTGTAGGAAACAAAAAAGCAGATCAATTATGTTATTTTAAAATAAAACAAAAATAATGACAGTTGTAAAAAAAGCAGTGTTACTAGCCCACAGAAGCATGGAATCTATCAGCAGAAAAAGAACCACTTGGCCTACCTAGTCTGCCCAGATGTTCCCTGTCAAGTCCTTCCCCGCAAACCCTAAATGGTCTTGTGATCCTCCCTGCTTATTTACACATATCCCCCATATCTATGCCACACATACTTTAAGCCCCCCCCACTGTTTTTTCACCTCCACCACTACTGCTGTCAGTCTGTTCCAAGTGTCTACTACCCTTTCAGTGAAGTAATAATCCCTCACATCCCTCTTACTCCCCGAAGCTTCATCACATGCCCCCTATCCAGATGGTCTCTCATATTTGAAGGAACCCCCCCCTTGCACCCGGTTTACCCTTGTTAGGTACTTGTGGGTCTCCTTTATGTCCCCTGTTGAGCTCCTCTCTTTTAGGGTGTACATGTTGAGAACCCACAGTCTATCCTCATGGGGCTTTTGGTGCAACCCATGCACCATTTTAGTTACTCTTTGAACTGCCTCTACTCTATGGTTTTTCTGGGTCTTACTAATGAGTGATACACCTGCAATACCAACACCACCACCGCCGTCTTCCTCCTCCTGCTGAAGGTATTGCTTCCTATGCACCTCCACATCCTGCTAGTATTACCCACTGCTTTGTAACACAGCCCTGCAACTTTAAGATCATGAAATAACCCCTGCTTAGTGACCGTCAGTATTACCCCTCAATCCAATAAAGCAGTTTCTGGAGTCCTATGCCCTAGGTACACGATTCTGAACTTTCTGGCATTGAACATCAACTGCCCTGATCTTGACCACTCCTCTAGTTTCTCCAAGAGCCATGTGTACTCTCTCTCTCTGCTCCCTTCTTAGTACCCACCTTACATATTTTGGTATGGTTGTCTGCAAAAAGGCATTACCTTCTCTGCCAGTTTTTTGGCAGTGTCACTTATGAAAACATTGAAGAAAACCAGTCCTAGTACTGAGCCACACTGCTCACTGATCCATCACTGCAATGGGAACCATCACCCTCTGCCCCCTGTTAACCAGTTTTTCTCTCTCAGCTACTACTTTGTTTTTTCTCTTGCTTCTCTGATTGGCTCCCTTTTGCACCATAGCACCATCACACTTGCATCTCCCAGGACTTGCTGCACCGTAGAATGAATTCAGTAAGTGGAGGAGCTGCCTGGATAGCCAGGATAGTCTCACATGTTCTTCCATCCCCTAGGACATGAGCAGCAAGGATGCACGAGCATGTGAACAGATGTGCATGGCGAAGTACCAGCCAACATCTTCCAACCCATGAGTTGCTCTCGACTGCACTACTAACTTGTGGTTACTCAGTTGGCAGTACAACAATGGAACTGGCAGTCCTCTCTCCTTGGGGGAGAGCATCTCCTAGATCACTTGATCCTCCTCCTCCTCCTCCTCCCCCAAGTGAGCCTCCGACAATGTGAGCTCGTTCTTGAACTGAGGTGATCTGTGCCTCAGGCTGTAGCACTACCACTGAGCTGAAGGGCTGTCTCATTAAACCAGTTGCTATTAAATTCACTACTTTGGATCCCCCTAGGCTGCTCATTCCTTACTCGCTGTCCTGAAGGGCACTATGTAGAAGGCCTTACAGTCCAGATGGCAGCACGCTGCTTCAAGGCAACTCTCTCACAAACAGCCCACTGACATACAGAAGTGCAGAGTGTCAGTTCTTGAGGATTCCCCATTGTCGTACCTCCCTAAAAACAAAGGTCATTTGCACATAGAGCTCCACTCTGGTTCAACTCTCTCAGTAATGAAGTAACTGCAACCACTACTCTGGGCTCATTTAAGAAGAAGTTGCAGCAACATTTAGTTGCACTTGCTAATGCTAGCTGAGACTGCTTCTGCTAACATTCCGTAACCCCTTCTCCCCACTGACTTGCTGCACTTCATCCTCCAATAGCCCCATACTTCTCCCACTTCTCTTCTCACCTACCCGGCTCCCATCTCCCTCACACATCTCTCCCCTGGCTGTCTTGCCTACCCTCTGTACCTCCTCTGTCTCCACTCCTACCCACTCCTCCCCCTCCCTCTGCCCCCAATATCTCCAACACTTCCTCCTTATCTCCGTACATACCCCCACATGTCCACCCCTGTCTAATCTTTACTCATCTGCTACCTCTGCCTCCTTCCTTTCATCGCCCTGACTCCCCGCCCATTGCTCCACCCTCAGTCACTCCCTCCCTCTCTTCTTCCCCTCCCTCCTAACCTGCTTACCCTAACAACTAAGTTCCCTGGGCTGATTCCCTACTCTCCCCCTTCATTGTCCCACCTGCCAACTAGGCCTACTGGGCTGATTTTCTCCCCCCTTCCCCTCGACTCTCCCTAGCTGAACAATCCACTACCCACCGAGTCATGTGGTTTTCTCTTCTCTCCTTATGTACGTCCTTCCCTACTTACCCCACACCCCCCATGTGTGCCACTATTGTCCGTAAAGGAATGTTTGCTGTACAGTATGTCGCCATCTTATGTGTGAAACAGTTATTTGTAACTGGATGTTGACTGGTCCTTTGCCTATCAGAATAGATTGCTTAATGTACTGCCTTATTACCTCAATTCATTGTAAATGTTGCTAGCAGTCTAGCTAGCAGCATACTCTGTACCTCTCTGTAAGTTCCTTGACATGGAACCTATGTAGAGATTCTATCTCAATTAGTGTCTTCCAAGATTTTTCAAATAAAATACAATTTATATCAGTTTAAAGCAAACAAATTGTAACCTACCTGTTGCTTTGGTATGCCATGTCCAGATTTATCTGTGGTTCAAGAAGAAGTGAACCTAAAAAAGAGCATACATCATAAAATACTACTCAGAAACAAAGTTTATTTCAAATTCATGTAGCCACAGCAAGACTACTTTTGCTGTCCCTACTGCCACACAATATACATGACAAAGCTGTTACTGTACAGCTGGGTCAAATGGCAGAGGGGAATCAGGCTGGAGGCACCAGCAGTAAGTATGGTTGGATCTTTCCTTTTTTTTTAATAATTTCATTCTTCGACAGCAGAGTGCAATGACTAGGCCATGGTGTTGAGAGGCAGAGCTAGTAACATCAATATGTTGGAGCCAGTTGCAGTAGGTCAAGCCATAATAGACAGTTTGGGACAGATCCCCCTTCCCCAAACTTCTCAGAAGAATGACCATAGAAACATGGAAACTGATGCCAGATAAGGACCGGTGCTGTCCAGGTTCCCCTCCACCCTCTGATCCCTGGCCTTGGTAAAATTAAGGCTATCCCTGGTGCCTAGTGGCACCCCCACCCTCTAATTTCCAGCCCTGGTAGAAGTAAAGATCAGGAGTTAATAGGAGGCCTGTGCCAGTCCTGGTTCCTAGCTGTCCAGAGTGCCATACACTAGAGAAAAGGGAGTGGGACAGGGTTGTCTGATGTGAATTAAAGGGTAGGAAGGGGTCTATTTGGAGGGGGGCAGTGGACCAACAGGGTATACTTTAGAAAAGAGCAATGGGAAGGAGGGGTGGCCCAGTGGATCATCAGGATGTTATACCATGACAAGGACCAGGAGATTATGGTGGATGGCTGCAGCACCCCAGCCTTTGGAAGGGCACAGCTAAGCACAGAATTAAGTGGAGGTTTTTGGGAACTGTAAACAACTTTGCTTAGGGAGTTGTTCGGTGCCACCAAAAATACTTCCCACTGCACAAGTATTCAAGAGTAGACAGCCTCATTTACATAGGAGCAGTGGTACTGCAGCACCTTGGCTTAGAAGTGCACATGGGGCTCACAATGCCTGCAACAGGTGTACTGCCATTGTAGTCTTTTCTTTCTAGCTGTGAAAAGTTTCATCAGTTGATGGCTATAAAGATAAAATATTGACCATGACAGATTAACAATAACCAACAATAGTTATGATTATTGGTATTCAATAGTTTGTCCCAAGGAGTCAAGATTATTCCATTATATACCCTAAAAATTGTGGACTGACCACCATCATTTGGTGCCTGGAGGGCCAGTCCTATGGTGCTGAGGGTTGAAGCACTGGTACCACACCTTGCACTGTGCCAGTGACCCATGTGGGGGAGGCCAAGGAGCAAAATCAAGGTGGCAAGGCAGCTCTTTCCTACTAAAAGGGACTAAGAGGCTCCCTAGGCACTGGCCTGTGTCGATGGAGGGCAAGTGGCGCTGACTGGGAGATCTGGTGATGGCCATGTAGAGAAGGTGAAAAGGGGCTGAGCTAGCATCATAGGGGCATGCATGCTATGTCTCCACACTGCACATGACACCCAAAGTTAGAGCCCTAGGGGAATGGGAGAAAATAGGCACAAAACCAGAAAAACTATAAGTAAAAAAAAAAAAATCTGGTGCTTGGATGAACCACCACACCACATGGCCAGCCATCCTCCCCACCACTGGATCACCTTTCCAGAAACCAGATCAAGCTCTCCTCTCCAGCCCACAATCCTCCATGCAGCTTGAAACCCTTTCTGCCCTAGCTTTCTACAAGTTGGGCATGCTCCCTGGAGCTACACCACCCTACAGCCCTGCCGCTTCTCTCTAGTGACCAGCCTTCCTGCATCCAGACCAGCATCCAGATTTGTTTCAATTCTATTGAGCTACCAAGGTGACTACTGTGGTACCATGTGTCAGTGGTAGCATAGTGGGGCACTTGCAGTGTTAATGACATGGCTTTATTCCATGCATTAAGCTGATGGTACCACAATGGTCATGCAGCATGGTATCACAATGACCACATTTTAGGGGAAAAAGCTGCCAGTGGAGGGATCCAAAAGAATAATTAAGAGACATCCAACAAGATCAGACATCCACACATCTTTAATGTAGGTGCCATCCAACATCAGCCTATCACCAGCTGTACATTGGAAATCCCACCAAAGTTGTCCATACACCAGTCATGCCCCTAGTCTGTCCTACACACTGTCCATCTAGCCTCACAACATGGTGCTGAAAGGGGTAGCCTTAGTGCAGTAACCCTCCTTGTTCACATGGAAAGCACAAAGTGACCCTGCGGGACACTCTTTCTCCCTACAAAAATGAAAACAACAAAGTAAATGGCCCTGATTCTACCTTTTCCCAGATGTAGGAGAAAGGTTTTCCTGGGAGTGCAGACAGTTTCTGTCAATCCCAGCACTACCACCATGAGATACTACAGTGACATCTCCTTGAAACACAACTAACACAGCAGCTCAGCTGAGAAGTGTCTTTCCTTTAGCATGGTATCCTCTACTTTGCTGTAGGTGGGGCAAGAATTGTTAGAGATCACGACCCCATGCCCTCCCTTACACTGTCATATCCACCAACCCCATACAAGTCATCACACCAAGGGACCCTATAACGCCATGTACCCTGTCACACCTCACAATTCCTATACCATGAATGCTGTCCTCCCATGCTCCCCATGAATACTGTCACATCTCAGGATTCCATACCTTCATGCATGTACAGGAGATGACATTACAGAACCCCTGGTGGGGAGCGGACCAGCATACAGTGTGGCCTGTATAGACATGGGTAAGGAGGACATCCCCACTAAGATCAGAGCAGCATTAGGATTTCAGGAAAGCAAACCTCAAAAGAGTAGAAAGAGATTAAGACGGGAGCATAGATCTAGGGCATGGAGGTGGACAGAATATGGGCACCATTATGAAGCCATTCAGAAGGCAACAAGCAGCTGCATAAAGATGAGGGGCAAGACTGCCATATTGGTTTTATGGGGTAGTGGGCAGAGTAGTAAGGATAAAAAGCAGCCAACGAGAAATAAAAACAAAAAACAAAACAAAACAAAAACAAAAAACAACACAGCGCGGAGATGAAGAAGAATACCAGAGGCTGTGCCAATGAGAACAGAAGGGAAGTACAGCATGCCAAAGCACAGAAGGAGCTCCAAATATAGAGGAATAGAGAAAAGTGAGAAGGCATTCTTTCTCTATAATAATAATAATAATAATCTATTTCTATAATGCAATTCAATAATCAAAGCACTGCACAAACTTTATGAATAAAAAATGCATTAAAAGAAATAGAATAAAACAATCCAATTTCAGAATACATACCGATAAAATTAAGACAACTATATAGTATTCCCAAAAGCAAGGTGGAACAGATCGGTCTTTAAGGTTGTCTTGAAGCTCCCCATGGCAAGGCATTCACAAATCTGGTGAGGTGGAGAGTTCCACAGCATTGAGGCAGCGTACATAAAAGCTCGAGACCCAGAAGTCTTTAACCGTACCCTAGGAAACAAACAACCCTCACCAACCAGAGCAGAGTGGACAGCTGGGCAGTAAGGATCTACATAAGGAAAAGACAGACAAAAAGGATGGCATCATCTGACTTAAAAAAAAATTTAAAAAAAAGAGGGCTGATGGGTTACAGAAGACAGTACAAAAGCAGAGGTATTAAATGAATACTTTTGCTCTGTCTTTATAAAGGAAAGGGAGGGAGTAATATCACACACTGGATAATGGAGGGAGGGAGGGAATGGAGGGTGCCCAATAGGACTCATAGGGACAGAAAGAGTGAAGGTGGGTAGACAAATCCTTGGGTCCAGATGCAATATACCCCAGGATGCTAAAAGAGTTGACAGAGGAGCTGGCAGCCCCACTGACAATTTCTTCAATAGGTCTCTTGATAAATGGGAATAGTACCAGTAGAATGGAGAACAGCACATGAGTGCCACTTCACAAGAGTGGACCCAAGGAGGACCTGGGCAACTATAGACTAGTCAGCCTGACCTAGACAGTATGTAAATTCATGGAGACATACTGAAGGAAGGGCTAGTTAGGTACTTGGAGGAGAACTGGCTGCAGGACAAGAAACAACATGGGTTTGTTGCAGGCAGATATCAGATAAACTTGATAAGTTCTTCGATGGGGTCACAAGGGCAGTGGACAAATGTCAGGCAATACACCATTTACCTGAACTTTGGTAGGCCTTCGATTCTGTGCCACACAGAAGGTTGATAATGAAACTGAAGGACCTAGGGTTGGGGGAGAAACTGGTAAGATGAGTTGAAATTGGGTAAGTGGCCAAACACAGAGGGTAGTTGGGGGAGCGGGGAGTTCTCAAGCACTAAAAAAGGGCATCAGTGTGGTCACACAAGGGTCAGTGTTGGGGCTAGTATTGTTTAACATCTTTATTAGAGACATTGGAGAAGGTATTCAATTCAAGGTGTGCCTGTCTGCAGACGACACCACACTCTGTGGGAGAGTGGATACCCAGGAGGGGATACAAGAGCTGAGGGAGGTCTAATCATGACTGGAGAGATGGTCAGGAATATGGCAGCTTGGGTTCAAATCGAAAAAGTGCAAAGTGATGCATATTGGAGCCAAAAACCCAAGGGCAGAGTACTACATAGGGAAGATTCAGGAAGCAGCTTCTAAAAAGGACCCAGAGGTGGTAATTACTAGTGACCCGAAACATTCCGCTCAATGCTGAAAGGCTGTGATGAAGGCAAATAGGATGCTTGGATGTAATGCAAGAGATTTCAGTAGCAGGCAGGCAGAGTGAGGTTATTTTGCCATTGTACAGGACATTGGTAAGACCACATCTAGAATACGGGACGAAGTATTGGCATCCATACCTTAAGAAGGACATTACCATGTTGGAGGGGATCCAGAGGACAGCAACTCAAATGATCACGGGGCAACAGGACAGATCATATGAGGAGAGGCTAGGAGCCCTGAAGATATGCTCCCTGGAAGAGAGGAGGGAGAGGGGTGATATGATAGAGACCTTCAAGTACATGAAGGGAGTAAAGAGAGAGGAAAGAGAGGGCCTCTTCAGTAAGACACAATGCCATCACTATGGGACACAGCCTAAAACTGATGGGGATAGATTCAGAAAGGATGTAAGGAAGCCATTTTTTTTTTGTTACAGAATGAGTGGTGTCTGCTTGAAATGAGCTGCCAGAACAGGTGGTGGAGACAAAGACTATGAAGTCTTTCAAGACAG
Source organism: Neoceratodus forsteri (assembly GCA_016271365.2). Lineage (NCBI taxonomy): Eukaryota > Metazoa > Chordata > Ceratodontiformes > Ceratodontidae > Neoceratodus > Neoceratodus forsteri. Next base: position 1,014,028,538 of record CM028135.1, read on the forward strand.
CTTAGTACAAACATAGAGTGAAGTTATGGGACCAAGACAGAGCGGGGAAAGGGAGGGGGGCTAGGTGGGCAGGAGGGGGACAGGATCACTAGTGTAAATAGAAGACCAGGATTCTGCATCAATTCAAGTACACTCAATAGACCAAGAGGTCTTCTTCTACTGGTATTTTCATATGTTCTTATGCTGTCACATCCATCTACAGACCATGCGCCTCCATCCACACTGTCACACCCAATGATCACATATACTGGCACACTCATCATCCACCATACACCCTGTCAGACTCACTGACCTATACCATCATGCACGCTATCACACCTCATGACCCCCATGCCTCCCATACATGCTGTCACAACAACTGAACACATAACACCATGTCCGCTGTAACACCTCATGATTCTATGCCCTTTTGCATGCTGTCTCATCCACCAATCTCACGCATGCTGTCATACCCACTGACCACACGCACATGCTCTGCTGTAAATAAGCAGCATGCATGAGCAGTGAGATCAGACCATATAAGTCAGGAAGTAGCTGGCACTTATGACTAGGGATCAAGGGTGCGCCAATAAATACAAATGAAGTAAATCCCATGCAAAGAACAAAAGTAGCGCAAACCTCAATGAATCCAAGTTTGAGACACAATGTTCATTTGCAAAAAAAGAGCAGTTTTGCCTTATTTGATACAAAACCATGGAGCCAAGGGCAGTTGCTACAGTTTGTTCAAGCAAATGTCTTTGACTGCATGACTTTGTATCAAATAAAGCAGCACTCAGCCCTTTTTCAACCAAACTATGTCTCAAACTTGGATTCATTGTGGTTTGTGCTACTTTCATTCTTTGCATGGGATTATTTTAACCTACCTTGCCACATGGCAGATTACACAGCACTAGAAAGAAGACTAGAATGGCAATGCCCCTCAATGTTTCCAGGTGCAAGTACATTGAGCATGGCACCATGTTGTGGATGGCAATAAGAACCGAAAGCGTTACTTATCTGTAGTATGACTGCTGTGAGCCCCTACACGGACTGGTTGAATTACAATTTTCTCTTTTTTTTTTTTTATAAATGTTCTTTCTAGGTGTGTGGTCCTGCAGATGACAAGCCGATGTGTGGGTTGTGAATTCTAGATAAAGTCCATGAGACACCTGCTTGCTTGTCTCCCTCCCCAGGGTTACAGAGCAAGCTCCATGCTTGAAAAGCTACAGCATGTGCATATAGACACAAGGAGAATATTAAATATAATGATTATACTAAGTGGGTGCATTATTCCTTGCCCAGCTGTTGTGATAATGCCACTTGGACTTCCTGCTGTATTTTCCTTACAGTCAGAGATACAGCAGCAGCCTACATTTCTCACTGAAAATACCTCCACTCTCTTGCTGTACCTGCCCCTCAGCTTCTCCCAATGCGCCTGGCATTCTTTAGGTTGAGACTGTTCTCTCTGATACTACATAATCAGCCCCTGCATGCCAGCAACAGCTCTATTCCTTCCAATCCTGCCCCGCCCCCCCTAAAGAGGCCAACCTATTTCCTGCTGGACAAATTCTGTGTTGTTGCCTGGAACCAGGTGCCAGCAGCCCAGGCTTGGCCCATAGCCTGCACACCCTCTCAGAGGTAGAATTCCAGCATAAACAACTAAGTCACCACATCCCTGCTGAACCCAGGCCAATGACATTCTACATGCTGCCTAAAATACATAAACCTGGCAATCCAGGGAGACCCATAGTCTCTGGCAATGGTACTTTGACTGAGGGGATCTCAGGGTTTGTAGAGACCATTTTGAAACTGCTGGTTATGGAAAGAGACAGTTATATCCAGGACACTACGCACTTTTTGAGTGTACTTTCTGGCTATAAGGATCTACCACCTGATACCATTTAGTGACAATGGATGTAACATCCTCTACACTAATATTCCACACACAGATGGCATTGCAGCATGCCTTAAATACATACATGAGAAAGGACCGAACAAACATCAACCCTGGAGTGGTGGGTGAACTTATGGAATTCATTTGATACATAACAACTTCAACTTTAATGGTAAACATTATGTTCAAACTATAGGAACAGCAATGGGCACCAAAATGAGCTCCAGTATGCTAACCTCTTTATGGCTGACTTGAGGAGATTTTTAAGGCAGTATCCCCACAAACCACTAGCTTATTTCCGTTACATTGATGATTTGTTTATCATCTGGACGAGGCACAGATGCACTCAAAGATTTCCATCACAAACTTACTAATCTCCACCCTACCATAAAGCTTACCCTGGAGTACTCTACCACCAAGGTTAACTTTCTGGACACCACAGTCACCATTAAGGATGGAACCTTACATACATGTAATTACAGGAAGTCAACAGACAGACAGAGATACCTGCACAAGAAAAGTAATCACCCAAACCATACAAAAAAATCTGTCATATACAGTCAAGCACTCCGATGTCACCTTATTTGTTCAAATGAGGATGACAGAGATACACATTTGGCTATGTTGAAAAACACCTTTATTGAGCAGGGACACTCTTCCAGGGAAATTGACAGGAAAACAGAACGGGCAACGCAAGTACCAAGACAACAACCACTTCAATATAAAGAAAAAGACAAGCTAGACAGAATATCCTTGGTAGTCACATATCATCCAGACCTTGAACGTCTGCGTAAGATTATTAAAGACCTCCACCCAATATTTAGTAGGGATGAAACCTTAATTGTATTTTTAAGGAACTCCACTACTATCTTCTAAAACAACCACCAAATTTATCCAGCCTAATTATTAGGAGCAAACTTTCACCAGAACAGAATACCATGTCACACAATGGCACACGACCCTACAATCAATGCCCCTAAGACTTGTGGGCTCATTTCCTCGGACTGTGTGGTTACATCACAAAACAGACAATTCCAGGTGCATGGGAGTTATACATGCATGTCACGACATGTTGTTTTATTTCATTCAGTGCAAAGAGATGTCCACAAACAGGTTATGTTGGAGAGACACGCCAACAGCTCCGCCTAGGATGAACTCGCACAGACATACTATTACAGCAAAGAAGACTGAAAACCAGTGGGCACCACTTCTACCAGCCTGACCACTCAATCTCAGATATGTCAGTAATGGTCTTAAAGGAAATCTCAAAACACACAACAGAGACAAGCTTTTGAGATTAAACTATTTACATCTCAATATGGTAGCAGATCGGATGAACGTTGATCTTGGTTTTATGGGACACAGAAACTAACATCCACAGACCTCTTCTTCTTCAGACTGACATATTATAGGACTTCAGCATGTGTGGATGTGGGTGCAGTGTGTATGTATGTGTGTGGGTATGTGTTGTGAGGTATGTGATATAACAGATGTGAGGCTTGCTGTCACAATGAGGTAGAGTCTCTATTTAGATATATGGAGTTATAATGTGCTACTATTCTTACTTCACATAATGAATATTAATTCCTCCTTACTTTCATCTTTGCCTGTGGTGGGATTGATTCCATTGCACCATATTCAGATTTAAGCCTGCTACTGTACACACAGGAGTGTTATCATATACTGTCACATATAATTTTTGTAACTCTGTACATATTGGGGTGCGTGACCTCATTTGCATGGGGTTGCACAGATCTTTTACATTAGGCTAATATTGTAGTAATTTGTGGATATGTGGTATGTTAGACCTCTGGTCTTACACACGCATCTTTATATTTACTCTAGTTACCTTATCCTGGGAGGTGTGAGGTTTATTTCATGGTAGTTCTATCCAGAAACCTTGGAAATGTTACTATGCAGATAGTAGTATGGTTAAATAGTGTTATATTTATGCTCTGTAGATATTAGGAGACATAAGCCTTTTACTCAGGATTTCAAGACAAGTTGAATTCCTTTGGGGAACAATTGCAGTGACTGAAGTGAATAAAGGTTCACTAGGAGAGAGTGTGTGTGTGTGTGCGTGTGTGTGTGTGTGTGTCTGTGGGAGAGAGAGAGAGAGAGAGAAAGGGGGGAGAGAGAGAGAGAGACATCTCCTTAAAGCTATGTATCTCCCCAACCCCCATTATGGTGATGTGGGGTGGGTTAGGGTGTATTGTTTGTATGAAGAGGAGAAAAGAAATTACATTTTTATCTCTTTTTCAGATTCCTTAGACACTTGTGGTACATCAAGTCGTTACATTCTCAGTGTATATTGACATCAGTACATATCAGGCTACGTGGTCTTAATTCCTTGAGGTTACTCGACTAGGATTTTTTGTTTGACACTAATATTGTCAATTTATATTTAAATTATCATTTATATAGTCCTGAGGTTTTGAAATTTCTTGGGCCTTATATCTAGCTTGAGAGTACAGCTGGTGACAGGTCTAGCTAGGTTTACACATCACAGATGTGCACTGATGTTTTAAGACTACTTTACTGGTAAATTATTGTCTATAATTCAGACATTGAAATTCATGAGCCCTATAACAATCTTAGTTTGTCTCTAATCGGTGGTGGTTGCCTTTCAGTAATCACATCCTTATACAAACTATGACACTCATAGCTTGATTTAGGAGTTATCTGCTTCAGCAGTGTTATCTTATGTCAATTAAATTTATATGCAGTAGGATTCTTTGTATGTGTGTTCCACCTGGCTGAAGGCAGTATGGTACTGTTAAACTTCTCTGACATCATCTTCGTTTTTTTTTTTAAATGAGTATTTTAAACCAATGGGGATTTTTTTTTTTATTTTTCTCTGCATTATCTAGCTGTTATAAGTATTGTATTTTCTAAACAACTGCCATGAGCTTCTGAAGAAGGACTGGTTGGTCCGAAAGCTAGAGCACTTTGTTCTTGTTGTTACATCTATGTTGGTCCATTAAAAGGTATCAAATCATTTGCTTCTGTATCAGCATAAACAAGGGGTCACTATCAGCGTGTTACCCTACTCAACCCCTCAGTGCACCTGGAGCAGCGACACTCAGCACCGTGTCTCAGCCACCTGGCATCATGCCATACTGTTCTTCAAACAGGTCACAGACAAAGCTTGCCTACTATCACGCCAATTGGGCAAACAGTATCCAGCACAAGAGAGGTATCATTAGAGGTACCCCAAGGATCAATACTGGGAACTCTACTCTTCAGCCTCTTCTTAAATGACCTTCCCACAGCCTGCAACACCAAACTCATACTATATGCAGATGATTCTGTGCTCCTGAGCAGCAGCACATCTCAGGCTGCCCTACAATCTGAGCTGCTGAACTCCTCCTCCAAACTCGAGGACTGGTTCTGTAGTCATAAGTTGCTACTAACTACTAGAAAACAAAGGCCATGCTTTTATCCAGCCACCACAACAAAAACAAACACCACTCCTCATCATCTCCAACTCATGCAGTGAGCCGCTGGAACAAGTCCACTTGTTCAAGTATCTGAGGGTCATAATAGATGATACCCTCATGGCTGCGCACCATGTTGACTCTCTGGTCAAGACAGTCAATACCAAGATTGGTGTCCTATACAGGCACAGGCAATACCTCTCTCCAGGGGCCCTCCACCTCTCAGTCCACAGCTCCATCATATCAACTATTGACTATGGACTAGTGGTCTACGAGGAGGTAATGGACACAGCGCTCAAGAGGGTTCAGACTGCGCTCAACAAAGCCTGTGGATTCATCCTGACACTCACACCTGTACTCTCTACAAACACGCAAATTGGCTGTCATCAAGAAACAGTCAAATTCCAGACTTGCATCCTAGGAAAGACGGCTCTATTGGGTAAAACATTGCCTTGTGTAGCCAATTTGATCAAGGCAGCCAACTCATTACAGATCACCAGGAGGAGGACTAGAGGGGGCCTTGGCTATCCCCTTCCATTGCACCTCACTTGGGCAACATGCATTTGCCTACTGGGCCACCCTGTGGATGAATGAACTCCCCGGGCACTTCTTGGCCACCAATTGTCTGGCCCAGTTCAAGACCTCAAACAGCACCTAATAACATTCTAAGTGCACCTGCCCCTAAGTCCAGACACACCAGCTTTCTCTGCCCCTCCCAGTAAGCACTAGGCAGGCCTCAGGTACCCTCTCCCCCTTCTCATGCCTTGCTTCAGCAATCTGCTCGCATCATGCTGCTTCGGCACCCACCACCCTACCTTTCCCCTTCCCCAACTTTCAGTCTCATGAATTTCCCTAACAATCACTACTAATGCAAGCTGCCTAACCATGCCCCCTCATACCCCACCATTTATTCTAGCACGTCTTCTTCACTCAGCCTCTCCTCACCCCCCGATTTCTGCACATGGTGGACAAATTAGCTTCTGCTGGCCTTCATCGCCCTCCTTCCCCTACCCTTCACCTCCACCGCAGTACATACCTCTCTCTTGTACCTCCTTTCTTCACCCTACTGCCAGCTATCCCCATCCCTCTGAACTACTGACAAGGCACTTTGTGGCTGTTTATCCCCCCCCCCATAAAGTGTTTTTCTTAATATTTTACTTGTACCTATGTTTTGAGTTATTCTGCAAGTTCTGAATCTAAGCTGCATCTTTCATTGTGATATACCTTCGTTTTCTCCAATTGTGCTTTGTTTTGCAATCTATGATGTGGAACCTTTGTAAGAGAGCTTGCACTCAAAGATCTTTTCTGAATCACTAAATAAATAAAATAAAATTACAAAAAATGTTTTACTTAAGGGGCTACCTCTGCCCATGGTGGAAAAATCAGCTTCTGCTGGCCTTCATCAAAGAGAAATGCCAGACCTTCTAAACCTTGGAAGATTACCTAAACCTGGGAAGAAGGCGAATACTTACCATCCTTAAAAATGTATTCAGGGCTGCCCCACAAATTTATGGTTGGCACTGTGATGGAAAGCCCCTTAAACTGACAGATCTGTTTTTGTTCAAAACATTTCTTCCCGCAGGATTAGGAAATGCCATGCGGTAACCTGAATGCACCTATATTCATTTTGTTGCATTCCTGCTAAATGCGGCATTCTGATTCCTGATGTTCCACTGCAAATGCATTAACCCGATATGTGGATCATGGGTATAGGTAATGCAAAGGGTGCAGGAGACAGGTAAGGCACAGTTATGGCTACATAAGTTTCATAAGTTAGTTCAAGCAGTGAGACTTACGTCCATTATGCTTGCCTATTTGCGCTAAAATTTAGTAGTTTTGTAAAAGAGATGTTTGTCTAAGCTTGTTTTAAATATATGAATGCTCGAGCTACCCACAATACTTGCAGGTAAGTTGTTCCATGCTGGCAACCCCCTTACAGTAAACCAGTTCTTCCTTTTATTTGTGTTCCACTTAGGCAATACAAATTGCAACTTGTGTTTTCTGGTGCTACAGCGTCCTGTGTTATAGGTCATTTTTAAGTCTGCTCTTAATATATCGTCATGTGATATCTTGTACATCATGCAGAGGTCTCCTTAGTCTTCTATAGTGCAGTGAGTATAAATTTAACTTAGTTAATCTCTCCTCGTAGGGTAAGTTTTTAGTCCGAATACTGACTAGTCGCTTTACGCTGCACACCTCCACTCTCTCAATGTCCTCTCACGCTGTGGGACCACAACTGTACACAACTCAAAGTGAGGCCTCACCAGGGCCTGGTACAAGGCATGATAACATTATGGTGTCTACTAGAAATGTTCCTCAAAATGCAATTCAAAATCTGATTAGCTTTTTAACTTGTTGATTGCAGTGTGAATTGAACTTTAAATCTGACATAATTTTAATGCTGAAGTCCCGCTCTTCAGATGTTGTTAATAAGGTGTTGTTCCCTATATTGTATGAATGATTGTTGTTTGTTCTACCTAAGTGCATAATTTTACATTTGGAGATGTTAAGTTCCAATTTGCTAGTATTTGTCCACTCATAAACTTCATTTATAGCTTGTTGTAAGGATAACGAATCAACCATAGTAGACACTGTGACGCCTAGTCTGCAATCATCTGCAAATTTTGAAATCCATATAGAAGAATTGCTACGTGTAAGGATGAAATATATATATTAAAAAGACACGGGCCAGCACCGAGCCCTGTGGCACCCCACTGAATCACGGCAGACCACTGACATCACGCCTACCACCACCCTCTGCCTCCTGTTGGTCAGCCAATTAGCTATCCATTTCACAATGTTGTGTGAATGCCAATTTAGCCAGATTTTGTATTAGTTCTATATGTGGTAGCTTATCAAAAGCCTTTAGCAAAATCCATAAAGACCACATCCACTGGTCTCCCCTGGTCCAATTCTGAGTTAACATTTTCATAAAAGGATAGTAAATTTGTTTGGCATGATTTAGATTTAATAAATCCATGCTGCACAGGATCAGATAAATTGTTTGATGAGATATAATCAGTCACAATTTCCTTTAAAATGCCCTCCACGATTTTGCCCAACAATGATGTTAAGCTAATGGATCTAAAATTAGCTGGATCTGATCTAGATCCCTTTTTGTGAAAGGGTACAACCTAAGCATTCTTCCAGGCTTGAGGAATCTCAGCTCTATCTAAAGATGATTGATATAAAAAGCTCAAAGGCTCAGCTAGTTGATCTGCAAGTTCCCATAGAATTCTAGGGTGAATATTGTCTGGGCCTGGAGATTTATTGATGTCTAATTTAGTCAGTCTGCATTTTACCTCAGCAGGTGTTATTTAATAGCCCCAGGTGACAGTGTATACTTATTAACAATCGTCAGATGTATTACCAGGATTAAAAACCGAACAAAATAGTCATTTTGTATTTACTAACTCCTGTTCATTTAGCATAACCCATTGTTATCATTAATTATTGATTGTTGATTTTTTGCTATTTGTGTATGAAAAAAAGATTTTTATTGTCTTTAATCCTGTTGGCTAGAGGAACTCGATTTGTGCTTTTTGCTTTTTAATTGCTAATTAACCAATTTGGCATTCCTTATACGCTATATAATTTTATGGATTTTTTCTTTCATATATGTTTTAAATAGTTTATCTCATGTTAATTATATGTTTATTTGCCTGTTTAACCAAATTGGACTAGTTTTTGCTCCACTCGTTTTAGGTTTAGTAATTGGAATATATTGGGCTATTAATTCATTAAGTTTGTTTCGGATTATATTCCACATATCATCTGTATTCTTCCTTCCAGAGCCTTATACCAATCCCAAGCTTCCAATTCCTGTCTAATATGAAAAATTGGCTTTGCAAGTTTAATTTAATTGCTCCTTCAGATTTACAGTTTTTTGTTTTGTCTAATGTCCCAACTAAGCAATAGACTTTTGAGTGATCACTGTTGCCCAGAGGGGGAAGAATCTGCACATTACTTATTCATTCACTTGTGTTTGTTAATATGAGGTCTGATATTTTGTCACCTCTAGTGTTCTCATGAACTAATTGCACCAGACCTAGCTGGTCGAATGCATCTAGGTACAATTGTTCGATTTTGTTTCCTGCTTTAGTTAGCTGCCAATCTCTGTTAGGAAGATTGAAGTCTCCAAACAAAATTAAGTTATCATCTGGGTTCAATTTGTTAAGTAAATCCAAAAAAATAACATCATTATTGTATGAGTTAGATGGAGGTCTATAAAGTAGGCCAATTATAATTTTAGGGCCGATAGAGAATTAACTTAAGCCATATGGTTTCTGCTTCACGCTTTCATAGGGCAGTTGTATACTGTTTATGCTATTATGTAATGTAAATTTCAACACCCCACCTTCTTGTATGATCTAGATTTTGATATAAATTATATCCCGTATTGTTTTTCCCAGGTATCATTGATATCCCACCAGGTTTCTGTATACAGACTATTTGTATATCATTTGTTAAGATAAAGTCTTTAAATTCATCATATTTATTAACAAGACTTCTGGAATTTATAAGTGTTGTTTTCAACCTTTATATTTATTTGAGCTTAATGTTGTTTTTAAGTCTGGATAGCTTAGCTAGAATGGGCTGCCCTTACTCCAGTTTAAATGAAATTCAATCACCTTGTTCAATTTTTCTTCCAAAATCCTTGACCCTCACTAAACTAAAGTGCAAGCCGTCTGATTTAAATAAAATTTTATTGCTAAATGTTATAGAATTGTCCATATAGCCTGCATTTTCCCTGATGCAAAGGTCCTTAACCAATCATTTAATGTTTTGATTGCTGTATTTTTGTAGTTTAAATACCCATGTGTTGGTAATATACTTGAGAATATTAATTCTGCTCCTTTTTGCTTAATAAATGTTGTTATGTCAGTTATTTTAGATTGAAATGCATTTAAACTAGTTTTGTATACATCATTTGTTCCAATGTGTATTATAACTAATGGGCTTCATTATATATATATATATATTATACATCATTATAGCTTGCCTACCTAGCACAGAAAAGAGATCTTTTACCTTGGTACTGAGGAGCCTGGGATGGATGTCTCGGAGTTATGTCCAATCATACCTGTTAAAAAAAAAAAAAAAAGCCATGGGGTCACAAAGGATCCATAGTTCTTCAGGAACAAAATAGGACCAATAGGGAAGGTTAAAAATAAGCAATACTTATCAGGGTCAATATCCTCTCAGACCTGTAGAAATAACAAGAAAAAAAAAGGATTAGTAGAAGGAAAAAATAAAAGTAAGAGTAGAGACAAAGTTCCAGAGTGGTACAAGAGCTATAGGGAGAATTTAAATATTACATACATGAGCCTGGTGTTCCCCGGTTCAAATCCCACCAAGGTCACTGGCTCAGGATATGACCTTGGGAATGTCACATGACCCCTCAGCTTTAAAACTGGGTTAAAATGGCTGGCCCACTGGCACAGCAGTAGTGCTACTGCATGCAATGCCAGCAACTCAGGTTCAGTAGCAAGCCAGGGCTGCTGGCGGGCTGGCTAGGGGAGAAGGATCATGTGCCCACAGTGCCACTCTCCTTCTCTGGGGAGGGTGGACTGCAGCCCTAACTGCTATTCTGGTGCAGTTGAGAAAGCAGTAAAGACGGGAGGGGCAGATGTCTGCTGAGGGTCTGAGCGAAGGCACATCTCAGCATGCTTTAGTCTCACTGGCCCTCCTCAAGAGCGGACAACTGCAGGGGGCAGGGACCAGAAACACAGGAAAATACCCCACGGTCATACCAGCAGACTGGCCTCGGTGCCGGTGACTGGGGGAGCCTGAGAAGCAGCACCAAGTGTCTGCTCCTTGGAGATCCAGAGGGACTGGGGGGAGTTCCCTCTGCCTTATCTGGGCGGTTATCCAGTGCTAAGCATGGTTACTGGAAAGGAGCACTTAATGGAGGCAGGTGTTCTCGGGTCCTCCCAACACAGCCTGTGTGGTGCACTGAGGACCCAGATGGAAGGGGGCATAAAGAACAAGTAAAAAAAAAAAAACCTGGGTTAAAAGGGGTGTCATTGTGAACAGGTCAGCGGAGTAGCCAGAAGATAGCCTTAGAGTGTAGGCCTTCATTTTGATGTAATAATTTTAACATAATGGGCCTTAATTCTGCTGCACATGGACACCACCTGACCCACACAGCATGTATCAACAGTTGGGCCTTTAAGGGTGGTTGGATGAAAATAACTGATGCCACACATGCCCCAGCCTCCAGCCCAGGGCAAACGAGCAAAGGTACAGCAATGAATCAACAGCAGATACAGTTCCAGCAAAGTTGCCGGTGCACATGGCACCCAACACTGATAGCAGTAAAAGTGGCTCATTGTGGAATTGGTGGTGCATGCGACACAGCAAGTGGTGGCATTGTGTATATAAACAGCAAGCTGCAAACTGTGCAAGTGGCACTGTGTGGTGATGGCAGTGTACATGGCACAGAGTTGGCAGTGCATGCAGCAATGCAGTGATGACAATACATGAGTCACTCCATGTTGCTGGCAGAGCACGTGGCACAGCACGGAGTCAGCATGGCATATGGCACTGTACAGAGATGGTGATGCATGTGACAGTGCAGTGGCGGTAGTGTGTATTGAACAGTGAGGTGGTGGCAGTGAACGTGACACAAGATGGAGCCGGTCCAGAGGAGGGCAACTAAAATGGTGGAGGGTCTGCAACAGAAGCCATATAAAGGAGAGACTAAGAGAGCTTAAAGAGCAACTGACACCTCGAGAAGAACTTTCCAAAACATAATAGTTGAACACAAAGCAGCCTATATATTTCTCATCCGCTGCGTATTTCTTCTCCCCAATACTTACTACTGAGGTAATTTGCCTCAAAAACAAGATACTTGTTTCTTGAGGGTTTATTTGCTCCTATTGCTTCTTCCCAATCCAATGTCACAATACTCTGCTTGTGACATCGCAGTTATTCCCATGGCAACAGACTGTGATGCAACAACAGGACATTATGATTTCAAGCAGGGAATAATCTATAGAGGCAGATGAACTCTGAGGCATAAATATCTTATTTTTTCGTGGTAATTTCTTCAGTAATACATAATGAAGAGGAGAAATCTATACAAGATACAGTATATGAATACAAACTGACTTGTGCCTAAATATGTTTTCCAAAGTTTTCCCAAAGGCATCAACTGCTCTTTAATATGTATACCTTTGAGGAAAGGAGGGGGGAGCATGATAGAAACTTTCAAGTACCTCAAGCAAATCATCAAAATCCAAGAAGGTACCATCTTTCAGAAAAAGAGATGTGCAAGAACAAGGGGACACAATTTAAAGATAGTGGGGGACAGCTCAAGGGTAGCATAAGGATATATATATACAGTATATATACTGTATATATATATATATATATATATATATATATATACACTGTATATATTTTTTATTTTTTTTTACAGAGAGTGTGGTGGACACATGGAACTGTCTTCCTGAGGAGGTTGTGGGGTTAAAAACAGTATGGGAATTCAAGAATGCATGGGACAGGCATAAGACAATGATAGTAGGGGGGTATCTGAAGAAGGACATAGTGCTGCTGGAGAGAGTCCAGAGGAGAGTGACCAGGATGATTCAGGACATGGAGGGGAGGACCTAAGAGGAGAGATTGGAAGAGCTTGGGCTGTACACACTGGAGGAGAGGAAGAACAGGGGAGACATGATAGGGGTCTTCAAGTATGTAAAAGGAATAACCAAGAGCAGAACCAAGGAGCTGTTTAGGCTTAAGAAATTGGGGGACAACTAGGGGGCATGAGTGGAAGCTGGAGGGGGAAATTACAGGGGGGAGCATAGGAAGCATTATTTCACTGAGAGGGTGGTGGAGCCATGGAATGCGCTGCCCAGGAGCCTGGCGGAGGAGGGCGAGTGGAGGGCTTCAAGAAGGGGTGGGGCAGGTACAAGGGGAAACTAAAGCCAAAGAAGACCCTCTCAGGGGCTGGGAGGGTGGATAGCGAGCATCCACAAGGTGGCTGGCTACCGAGCAGACATGACAGACCATTAGGCCTATTCTGCTGGCTTTTAGTATATTAGTATGTAGAAGGAAGTAGGCTGTTGGTAAACTAGAATCTGCAGCTTATCCAATAGGTAGGGAAATGGGCAGACTGGGTGGGCCAAGCAGTCCTAATCTGCTGTCAAAGTCTATGATTCTCTGTACAATACATTCATACATACATACATACATGCATACACACACACACACACACACACACACACACACACACATATACAAACAGATATATATCTCTATATAAATAATGGTGAAGGGAGTGCACATGGCACAGCGCAGAGCCAACAGTACTAGCCTTATCAGTTGAGGGCTACAGGGGGGACATATTTGCACTAATGGATGAACTGACAAACCACTGTTTTGACTACTGGAAGTCAATAGTTCATCCTGAGAAGTCAAGTTTTCCCATTACACTGTATATCCTAAGAATTCCAGTCCAACCCCCACCTCCACCATCCAGTGCCCAAATCAGCCTCCTCCCACCCACAGCCAACCACCTTCTTCTCTGCTAGATCCCCCTTCCAGGCACCAGACCACCCTCGATGCAGCTGGATAACTCTTCTAGCTCCAGCCTCTCCATGATGAAGAAGAACAATCAGCATTTTATATAGGGCTTTTCATACACAATGTATCCCAAAGCACTTTACAAGCAATGCTACACTGGTAGTGAAGTAACAGTGTGTGGTGGCCATATCACACGTTAACAACCACACACAGCCTGGAAAAGTGTATGAACCAGTGAAAGGGAATGTTGGTCAGGACACCAGAAATGTCCCCTGCTCTTTGCAAAGAGTGCCCTGGATTCTTTCACTTCCACCTGGACTTCCACCAGGACAGCACCAGGATGGGTAGAAGGGACCTCAGTTTACTGTCTCATCCTAAGAACAGCACACCCCAGCAGTACAACACCCCCCTAATACTACACTCGGATGCCAGTGTTTTAGGTGCAAGTACAATCCCGGTGTGGGACAAGAACCCACAACCTTCTGGTCCAGATGCAGATGTGCTACCAACTGAGCCACACTGACAGCCTGATGACGAGCAACCTCACTGAAGTTAGAGAACCACAAAGTCTTCAGACCAGGTTCTTCCCAAGCCGATCAACCTCCCTGTATCCAGACCAACATCCAACCACATGGCAAACAACCACTATGTAGCTTGAGTACCCCAAGCCTCCCCTCCAACAGATAAGTCTCTGCAGCTGCCCCTTCCCCAAGCCCTTGGACCAGGACTCCCCCAGCCAACCACTCTACCTAGAGCTAAACCTACCACAAGCCCCATTCCAGCCCACCCAGCTGATCACCACCTCTGCAGGAGGACCTCCCTTCCATCCCTATACTAGCCCTTTCACCCCCACCACCAACAACCACCCTCCCTGCAGCTGGCTCATCCTTTTATGCCCTGGACCAGCCTCACCCAGCAGCAACCTTCCCTGCAGCTGGACCCCCTGGGACCATCATTCCTACCAATGGAACAGCCTCTACCAGCTAAGTCCCTCCCTGGAGCTGGACACCCAGATGACCATCCTTCCCAGGAGCTAGACCCACCTTCCCCCCACAGCAGAACCTCCCCCAGACCACCCTTTCTGCAACTAGAGCCCCCCTCCCCAGGTCACCCTTCCACAACCAGGGACCCCATACTGTACCTCTCAACCTAGTGCAAATACAATGTGAGACACTAACACAAAAACATACAATAGTCCAAAATTCAACCTGAACACAGCACTTGCAGTAGTCTTCAGAAAAAAAATCAGAAAAAAAAACAAAAGAAAAAAAAACACACATCACATACACTGATCCCAGCATTACTATTTAATGTAATGGATTTACATATGCTAAAGTTCTAATTAAATATCAAATGTAAAAGTACAGCTTTCTCACATCAGTTTACAAACAGGATATGCAATCAAATATACATTCCTCCACAAGTACTGTATATAAAGAGATATTTTTATAAACAACAGTCTGCAGCTTTAAAAACAGAACCAAAAATAAGCACCAGGGTTCCAGCAGTACTAATATAATAAACACAAGCACATGTTTTTAACTAAATACAATATCAAATGCAAGCAAAAAACCCCCTCCCTCTCCTGTTCCACACACACACACACACACTGAAATATCTGCAGTACAGTAAATAAATCTTTCTTTCTCAATCTGCAGCTTACTCCAGATTTTCTCAGATAAAAAGCTGTAAAGCTTTTTTCTCCAAATATAGTACTTTACCTGCAAACTGCTTAAAATCCATCCAGCTATCCATGAAGAAATTGTTCCAGCTCTGAGATGTCTGTTAACAGATTAAAATATGGAGAGTACAGGAAGTCACATGAGGAATTAAGTCACATGCATCTCTTGATGCCCCAATGGATTTTGGGAGGTGTAGTTTTTCTTACTGTATGACTAGATGATTAAAGTGAAAGAAGCATATTAAAAGTCTGATGCCTAACTTGTATAATTATGTGATTCTTCCTGGTAGATAAGAACCTGTGTAATGTATGTGATGTTCTTTTACACAATAATAATTAGTTTAACAATAAAGGCCAGTTTTACAAGATGCACTAATTATTACAGGAAATTAAATTAGGGGGTCGATATAGAAAGGCTGTACTGGGGAACCCACATTTTTAACCTTTTATTTACCAAGGATAGCTAAACTGAGGCATTTCATTTTTGGTGAGCTCTTACAGGAGCAGTAGGGAGCTTTTTTCGTCTCCCCTCCCTATGTGTCCATGCTTTTGATTGACTGTGATAGACTGGCAGCTGTGCATTTATCTCTGCATAATGTACACTGAAGAAAAAGTATGAGTGCCAGAGTGCTCCATAACAGAAAAATATAACTGTGCTAGTTTAGGACATTGGCCTCATATACAAAAGGTAGCACCAGCACTACCCTTGTTTGTGCTTGTGCTTGGGGTGGGGCCATATTCAAAGGCCCTGTAGCGCTCCCTAAACCCAGCAGTGCCCAAGCACTGAAGTAACCTCTTGTGCAAAAGAAAGGGTCACCTAATGCATATTAAGGCAATGGCATTTTCAGAGGTTTGAGGAAGTGCTGAACAGCCCCCAAAGTGGTGCTATATTGCCTCCAGAAACCAGCTCTAAATGGGGCACAAATGTTGTGCCCTCATGCCAACGTCATGCAGCTGTACTGCAGCTGCCCACCTCTAGTCATCTGTTCTCTTCACTGTCAATGCTGTCTTGTGGTCTAGTGCATCCCCCGATCACTCATTCCCGTCAGTCTTAGTACTCTCTGGTGGTCTACTGTGTCTACAGTCACCCATTCCCATCACCATAAATGCTCCCTGGTGGCTAGTAGTACCCCATCATCTGTCTCGACACATGCAAGGTATCAGTGGTGGCCCAGCAACCTCCCACCTGATCTGCTTGCTTACAAACCACTTCCCAACACCCCCCACCAGGTTGGCTAGAGATCATCACAGCCCAATACAGTGACCAGCAAAGCCCTCCATTCACCTCCGCAGACAGACACAATATGAGCTGTCAGTAAGTGTGATACAGTATGTACACCCACTGACAGCTTATATGGCAGCTGGCTAAGTAGGTGAGAGGTGAGTTCGACTCAGAAGAGCATTGATGGTGACATGGATGGGTGAGCAGGGGGGTGGGTACTACTAGATGGGTTCCAGTACAGTGTCAGTGGTGCTAAGGAGCTGCTGCACCCCTTGAAAATTAACCCATAATGGGCATTCAAATGTTCCCTTAGCACCTTGCATGCCCAATGGGCTGATTTACATGTTCAGGCTGAGCATTGCCCTCAGGGGTCTTGCGCCATCCTGTTTTGGGCAGCGCTATTCCTCATGGGCTATATACAACACAGATCCAAGCTGGCAGGATTACTGCACTTACCCTTGCAACAAGACAACCCAATATTCAGACAGATTGCACCATGCACTAACCAACTGAATACTGCAGCTGCCAGGTTGGGCAAAAGTGCAGCGGAAGCATTTGCAAGGTGCTTGCGGGTCTATTTGAATATGAGAGCCATTGTGTTTTAAAAGGACACCTTTCTAAAATAAAAACTTACCCATCCCTAAAGCTCCACTTCTTACCTTGTAATTTTCTCTCTTCATTTTTCACGCTGACAGAGCATATTTCGCATTGTTTTCACTTTTTACATCAGGGATTTTTGGCATATTTTAAATCACACTCCATCCACCATCACCTGTCTGCCACCCACCCAGCTACTACACTGAAAACACTGCTGAAATGATGCATACTAACTCCTGATCTTCAGAGCAGGCAGGCAGGACCAGGAAATTATTTTTTTTAATCACATAGTCCCTGTCCTCAGGGCAGGAGTGAAGACTGGGAAAACTGATAAATGCTGAGATTCGCAACAAGGGACAAACTGATTAAAACTAATAATAAAATAAAAAGTCAAACCATGCATACAGTCACTCCTGGTCTTCATAACAGGCAGAGAGGACCAGAAATTGTCAACAGAAAACATCCAAAAGTTGCAATGAGGGGAAAAGATGTTTAAAAAAGAAGGGAAAATAAATAAAACTATACAGATAGTGTGTCAGTCCCTCCCGGTCCTGAGAGAAGGCAGTGGGGACCGGGTAACAGCAAGACACAAAATCACAGCTCTTCCTAGTGACAGATAGTGCAGGAACTATTTCATTTTTGAAATCAAACTTTTTTTGTATTTACTTTTTAAACATTTTTTTTATTCTTTTCATTGTTTAAAACAAAACAACATATTACCCATTTTCTAAGTATAAGATACTCCTAGGTGGGCATTATGCTGAGACAGACACACTTCCAGGGGCAGTAAGACCCTTTATCTGTAGCATTGGGCCTCACTACACCCTGGGCAGTTGATTGTCTCAGCATAATGTCCACCCTGTAATGTCTTACCCATTTGGTGGTGGGCCCTCTGGGATTCCACTCCCTCTGAATAACCCTTTGGTGCAAACTATTGTGGACAGTAGCATGGGTCTGAGAGTGTCAGGGACATCATTCTGCTGAATGGCATGTCTTGTTCAGCTTCCCCATAGCACTCTGTTCCTCGCTTCTACCTGTCACCCAGCAACACACATGACAAGACTCCACACCCTCACACCATCTGCATATCAGCTATACAAAATACATAGTAACCCTCATTACTGCAGCCCACTAAGCAGACCATCTCTACTCACCCTTGTAATGGAGTGTCCATGAAGTCTATTGGCACATGGTTGTTGTTTAATGGCCATTAATATATTTGCCACCAATGTGGCATTTGTTAATGGTAGGAAATGCTCATTATGTCGGCCTGGTGGTGCTGAGGGTTAAGGCACTGGACACCACACCGCATGAAATGTTGGGGACCCTGGGTCGGAAATGGACTCAGGTCACTCAGGGGCTGCAGGGGGAGGAAGGACTGAGCATCCATAGACAGGTCTCCTTCATTGGTAAGGGGGGATAGTGCAGCATGATATGGACTGACACCTGGCAGTGGCTGGGTATTGGCACTGGCGTGTCAGCGAGATGTGGGGAGGGCACCCATTCAGGGTGTCTGCCTGCTTCTGTGGAGGTGGGGGCAGCTGCCTCATCCATTGTACAGCTTGGGTGCTGGGGAGAAAACAGGTGGAAAACATCTGGGAGCCGACGGGGTCCATGATGACCCAATGCGTTCTGTGTCGGAGTACGAGTCCCTCCGAGGGAGGACCAGAGCAACCCCTCGGCTCTATGGAGAAGCCATAAAGCATGAATACAAACCTCAATGTTTAAAAAGTAATGTTCTTTATAATAATTTAATGGGGATAAATGCTGCCATTAACAATGGATATTGATGAGACTACCTAGAAATAGTAAAACAAATACTTATCTAGCTCTTGTCATCGTTCATTTGTGTCAGTAAAGGAAAGGGTGATCAACACACCTTGCAGTGGACAGTGGGACGAAAGGCAGCATGGCTTCACAAATAGGAGGTCATGCCAGATGAACTTAATAGAATTTTTTTTTATTTAATATGCTTTTTCTTGCCACCGGCCTCCCAGTTCCTCAGCCCAGTCATGGACCCCCCACTTCTGCTCCCAAATCAGTCGCACCTCACCAATATCCCCTGGCTTACGCCCCCAGGGCAGGGTCACGGCACCGACCCTTAAGGTGCCGCAGAACATCGGATAGGCCCATCGGGTGAATCTGGGAGTAATGGAAGCTGAGGCAGTGTTTCATCTCGGGTGGCCTGCAGCATTTTTTCCCAGTATGGGGCCGGGGACTTGCAATGAGGACCAGCATCCACCCGGCCCCACTGGACACTTTAGTGTCAGAATGCATGGCACACCCAGCCTCCCTGTGCCAAACACACTACCCCCCTACAGAAGGAGAACAGTCCTCGGACGCACAATCCTTCTCCCCGGCTGGCCTCTGACTTAATAGAATTTTTTTGATTGGGTGAAGAAGGTGATTGACCAGGGGGTGCTGTGGATGTGACCTATCTGAACTTCAAAGGCCTTCAACACTGTCCCTCATAGAAGGCTGGTAAATAAACTAGAAAGCTTAGGGATGGGACAGAAAATAACTAGGTGGGTGGAAAACTGGTTGATGCCATAAGTTGGTGGTAAATTCCATGGAGAAGGAAGTAATAAGCGGGGTGCCCTGGGCCATTCCTTTTCAATATGTGTGCATATATTAAGGGGCTATGTGATGGTAAGGGGTTTGATATGTGTAATATCTCAATGAGTAGCAAGTGAGCTCAGGAAGGAGCCAGGAGTAATTTTTCCATGCTCACTTACCTTGAGTTGTTACACATATCAAGCCCCTTACCATCATGTATCCGTTTTATACAATAGATGTTGTTAAGTTTTCTTCAGTTAACTTGTAGAGTTTTTGTGATATCTGTGTTTTTTCCCCCATAGCATTTGGCTGTTAGAGTAGCTGATGTAGGGAGAGTAGTGATATTTTTTGCTGATGTATACACAGTATATTTATCTGATGTGTTTTCTCACTGTGTACACCTCAGCTTCCTGATATCAGTATGCGTTAAGAATATGACTATTTACTTAGCAGCATATCACTAAATCCCTATTGAATAAGCCAGCAATAAGACATGATGAGGTGTGTGTTATGGCCTCATAAGAACACACCAGGTGTGTTATAAGGCATGAGGCGTTTGCTGGTGCCATGCTTGGAAGCTCAGTAATGGAACATTTAAAACTCATGCCACGCGATAGGTGGAATTAATTGCAGTCCACAGCGAGGAGTCCAGAGATTAAAGAAATGGTTTGTGTTTGCAGTCTGGAGCAGTAGGAGGGAGAACAGAAGCCTGGAGCCGCTATGGAAAGAATGGACAGTGAGTAAAGAGATAAGATGGTTGTGCAGGATTGGGAGCACTGGAAGTTATTACTCTGTCATTGCCACCACTTTCCTGCTACAGCTGTTTCATTGATGGCAGCTGAGGAGTTGTTTCAGGATGGGGGAACAGGGTGGTGGGCACTACCTGCCACGGTGTGGGGTGGGAGTCCACTAGACCATCAGGGAATTAGGCTTTTAATATTCTAATATAAGGGCACATCAGAGATAGGGAGGGGATCTGCTAGACCACCCAGGAATGATTTTGTTAATATTTTTTTTTACGGGTACATCAGGGGTGGGGGGCTGCTAGACTACCAGGGCTGTGATTAATATCACTAAAATGGGATTGAGTAGGATGGCAGCACACGTTGAGGGAGGGCTCTGAGAGTGGCACAAGTGGCCAAACTCTCCCAGAGGATGATGTTGTAAGTACCCTTAGACCAGACTGCCTGATCGAAGGGCACGTAGAAGTTTGTGTTCTGGGAAGGTTTAGAGAATACCTAAATAGGGGATATAGCAGCTTGCAACTTCCACATGTCCCCTAGCATCTTGCCACAGCTCATGTTGTGTGACAAGGATGGTGCAAGCCCTGTTTGATGCTCACAGACTGCAGCTGATGCAGGCTGCATTTGAGAATCTCTCTCAATGTATCTTTTGGTGCAAGGGGCACTTTGTGCCATTCCCTCTGGTGCAAGCCCCTTGCACCATTCCAAGAGCTTTGAGAATCAGGATCACATTTACTGAAGTTGTAAACTAGGCATCAATGCAATTATTTTTTTTATGGTACTCACATTCGCAGAAAATTTTACAAATTAGATTCTGTCTTCAGTTATTACTACTTCATTCAAAGGAAAATTTACCTCATGATGTATTGAGTTTTCAAGCACATTACCTTACAGAAGTGTGAGCCCTATGATCCATGAAAGATCATTTTCTATTTCTCCTGAGGGAATTGGATCACAAATCAGGCCAAGCTCAACACCAGCTGATCCCTTATACTTCCCCATCTGTCAGCAGCGCCCACATGCTCAGACATTTTATGGCGTATAACCTGGGAGAGCATGGTGACATGACCCATTGAAATCTATATGGCTTGGTTTTAAAAAAAAAAGGTTTGTTTTTTAAGTGATGAAACTATATCTGGTAGATATGAAAGCAAACACTTAACTAATAAAGGGGCCAATTTGTTGCAGTGCCTTTCAGATGTACCAGAGGTTGCATTGTCATTTAAAAAAAAAGATTTGAAACTGAGACATATAGTGTTCAATGGGGCAGGTCCCTGCATTCTTCCTGGTTGGACGTCATGAAATGTCTGCCTGTTGGGGCGAACCAGGAACTAGAAGGGATCAGCTACCCACTCAGCTACCTTGATTTATGATCCCCTTCCAAGCTCACATGATTTACAACCCCTTCCCAACTGGCATAATAGAAAATTATTTTTCATATATTAGGACTTGCACTGTTGTAATGGGTTATAAGGCCAAAACCCATGCATACCTACAGCTTGGAAATTCACTTTAAGAGAGCCCTTATTGAGGGAGTTTGGCAGTTTCTTAGCAGCAGCAATGTTTTACAATGCACAAAAGTTAGAGTAAAGGCCATCTCCCACTCAGCACAACAAATTTGTCAGCTTGCAGTGCTAGGTTACTCTCCTAATACTACTGTTCAGAGCTCAGAACAATAGTCCTATGAGCTCTGAATGACACTATTATGGGACTTGAATGATACTGTTATGGGATTTCTAGTGTTATATTACAGGATTTCTTCAACATAGCTTTTTCAGTTGTATTATTTTACTTATTTATATTTGACAAATAATACTGCATTATGTTATATGAAACTATCTGTATGGATAACATCAACAGGCATTTATGTTCATTGGCTTACAAGTATAAAAAAATAAAAAGATACAATTTTCTTTTCAGTAATAGTAATAAGTAGAATAGCAATAACAAACACAACCTTTGGTTCAAATTTAGGTAAGAATACTTACCAACTGGTTGAGGACATGCTTATCTAATCCTCACAAGTTGTGACATTTTGCAGGAATTACTGCAGGGATGGTGTTAAATATGTAAATCAGTTATACAGGCCTAAAAATGCATTTGAACTGAAAAAGGAAATCTATTTTCAAGCAGTGTTTAATCTTACTTTTTTGAAAACAAGTTTAGAAGCATTTTTAAATCCTAAATATATCTTCAGTGGTTCAGGGAAAAAATCCTTTTCAGAAAAGAAGACAAGATTAATA
Source organism: Neoceratodus forsteri (assembly GCA_016271365.2). Lineage (NCBI taxonomy): Eukaryota > Metazoa > Chordata > Ceratodontiformes > Ceratodontidae > Neoceratodus > Neoceratodus forsteri. The sequence continues at coordinate 1,014,051,419 of CM028135.1, forward strand.
CGCAAAAAATCAGAAAAACAACATTAAGACAGAAGTAAGCTGAAAGCAATCCAAAAAATGGTTTTCTTTTTTGTAAGGGCCTTCAAGGGCATCCAAGGCGTCTCTGCTTCAGGTAGTGTATGCTGCATATGTGTTCCAGTAAACATCTGGTATGTTTAGGTCCCCCACCAGCAACACCTCCCCTTTCTCAGTCATTTTGTGTATGGTTTCCACTAATACCCTGTTTATTTTTCCCCCCTGCACTAGAGGTCTGTCAACAACTCGAGTGTGGATGGTGGTGCCATTTCCTGTCTCTAATGTGACCCATAGAGCCTCTTTCCCTTCCTGTCATCCCCCTATCTCTGTTGCCTTGATCCCATCTCTGATGTTCATAGCCACCCCTCTCCCCTGTTTAGTATTAACATCCCAGTCATGGTTTTCTGTGTACCATGTTTCAGTGACCACAACAATGTCTAGGTCTTCCTCCATCTGCAAACGCTGCAGAACTGTGCTATGGTTTTAACAGGTTAGCCCGGGGTAAACTTGTTAGCTCAGTTCTGTGGCAACTCCATCACTTTCTGCCTCGGCCCAGATTCTGCCAATAAAAATCATCCTGGGTCCCAACCATAAAGCCGTGACTATTGTCTCCGTATACATCCCACCCAGGGACCCTAAACATGGATTCAACGATGTCCTAAACTTTATCAACTCTCATCCTCCCGATACTAAACTTATTCTACTAGGGGATTTCAACATAAACTGGTTAGCATCGAGCGCAAGTGCCTATAAAGACTCCATCTCAGCTGCTAACCTCACGCAAGTGGTAAACTCCCCTACTAGGATTAACTACAAGACTGGCACCAGTACCCTCTTGGATTGGGTCCTCACCACTCACCCCACAAGGGTTTCTCATACGACCATTCTCCCAGACTCTCTCAGTGACCACTCCCCAGTTATGTGTGCAAGGTCTAACCAATTCCTTAAGCCCCCTCCCAAAATTATCGCTAGCAGAGTCCTTCCTCGTGGAAAACTTCCACATCTCAAACAACACCTGCTTCTACAAGACTGGCTACCCATCTATGAAGCAACAGATGTTAACTTGGCTCTTGATCACTTCATCTCAATTTTCAACAAAGCCTGCGACCTCTTTGCCCCTGCTAAAAGGCACAAAACAAAATATCTGTCTAACCCATGGGTCACCATGGCTCTTCTCTCACAGCTGAAACTAAGGGATCACCTCTGGGCAGTTGCCAGGGCCACTGGCAAACAACTGGACATCCAAAATTACAAACAAGCATGAAATACCTGCACAAAACCCATACAGCTAATGAACTGTACCCATTACAAAAACGCTTTCACCAATACATGGGGAAATGGTCGTGCTTTCTGGGACAATATCAAGGATGTCACAGGGAAGCAGCCAAAAACCTCTCTGGCCATGTTAATGGTTGATGGATCCTCAACCCTCAACCCCAAGGTGATCGCAAACATCTTTAACACGACTTTTTCAGACCTAAGTGCTGTTCTACCCCATGACTTTTTCGAAAACAGTGCCTACTCCCCAAATACCTCAGCCCCTCAGTCTAACCATCCCCTCTTCTACTTCAGGGAGGTAAGGCTGAATGAAGCTCGCCGCTATATTAGTGCAGCTATCTCTAAATCTAGATCTAGTAGCGACACCCTGGACCTTAAGCTTCTGTTGCTCACCCTTGATGAGGTAATTCATCCATTAACAAAAATCCTAAACCTCTCTCTCAGCTGTGGAAAATTCCCAGACCTATGGAAAACAGCCACTGTGACACCCATCCATAAAAGTGGGGATAAGACAAATCACTCAAATTATCGCCCTATCTCCATACTGCCCCCACTCTCTAAGGCACTTGAGCGCATCGTGGTTGATCAACTTACTGACCACTTGGATAAATACAATATACTTGTCCACAACAACACGGCTTCCAGAAAGGTCACAGCACCACCACAGCCCTTCTTGAGTTCACTGGAGCTTTGCACAAATCCCTTGACAACGGCCTTCTCACAGGGGCCGTTTTCGTCGACCTCTCCAAGGCCTTCGATACAGTACACTGGACTACTAATACACCAACTACTGAATGCCAGGCTATCACCTGACTCTTCTCTCTGGTTTAAAAGCTACTTAGAAAACCAGTCGCAGAGAGTAAAAATTGCGGACACTTTTTTTGACACCCTGCCTGTTCGCTCGGGTGTTCCACAGGGATCCATACTGGGACCCCTCCATTTTAGCCTTTTCTTAAACTCCCTCCCTTACCACTGCTCTGACCAGATCATACTATATGCCGATTATGCTATTGCATTCTCCACTCACAAAGGTCCTGCAACTCTTCAACACAACCTTCAACTTGGTTTCAGTTCTGTAGAGACATGGTTTCTTAATCATAAACTGGTCCTCAATGACAAGAAAACCAAATATATGCTCTTCTGCAGCTCTCATAACCCACACAAGCTACACCACTTGGCTATCTACACCACCCAGGGGAACACTGTAGATGAGGTGGGGTCCTTCAAATACTTAGGGATACAGCTTGACCCTAATCTCTCCTATGGACTTCATGTAGATAATGTAGCTAGAGCTGCTAATACACGGCTTGGTCTCCTCTACAAACACAGACCACACCTCACGCCAGAAGCTTTGAAGGTTGCAGTCCTGAGCTCTGTGATCTCTGTAATAGACTATGGTCTCATCATTTATGGCTCAGCCACAACCACAACCCTTAGACACCTCTCAACTGCATTAAATAAGTCATGTCGGCTCATCACTGGTGCTCACCGTCTCACCCACACATGTGACCTGTACACTCAGACCGGCTGGCTCCAAGTATCAAACCGCATAAAGTTTCTCACCTGCTCCATGGTGAAAAAAATTTACATTGGCCTTGCACCTTCTGGGCTATCAACTCTGTTACAACACTGAATTAGCAAATGGTGCCTTAGGAGATCCATGCTACAGCTACTGAAAGTACCCCACTGTCACACTTCACAGGGACAACGCTCTTTTGCTTATCAAGCACCACTCTGGTTCAATGGCCTCAGCCCAACCATCTCCTCTACCCCAACAATTGGTATGTTTAAAACTAGGCGCCGGGACTATCTCACTACCAACAGCTCCTGTGACAGCCCAACTTAACCTTGTTTCTCCACTTCCCTTCCTGCTCTAGTGGTCCTCCCTCCTCCCCTCCTCTCTGGATTCTACCCTCACATCTTGGTATACCCAATGCTGCACTTTTCACCCTCTCCCCACCCTTCCTACATTCCTTCTCCCCCCTCCCCTCTTCCCTCTCCCTATGTTTCTGGCACTTCTTATCTGTTGTCTACTTTCTCTGACAAATGCCGCTGGCTGCCTTGTTACAATGCTACCCTTGAATTGTATAAATCTGTACTCTGTTTGCAATGTCCACATTGTTATAATGTCTGTCTTGATGTTCCCCATAATTTGTATTTCTCTGACATGGAACCTTTGTAAAAGAGCCAAGGCTCAAAGGTATTTGTAATCCTAGACTTGATAAATAAATAAAATAAAAAGGCTAACACATTAGCTTGGTGCTAAATGTTGCTATATTCAAAACTCCTATGCAAATGAGCCTACTTAGGCATTCCGTGTGCAAACAGCCACATTAAGGATTTCATTATGGCCTGCTTTGCACACATTATCATGTAGTCTGCCAGGCGCTATTTCATGGTGCACACAGCTCCACCTGTATATCAGACTGGAGCTACAGATCGGTAGCCACAGGCTGGGTTGTGCACACAGCTCCACCCGCATGTCAGACCTGAGCAACAGATCCATAGTTGCAGGCTACATTTGCACACAGCAGCACAGTGTACTTCACTTATCCCTAAATGCATTATCATATCATCTGCCTATAACAGCAACAATGGGCTATGCACAGCATTTGATGTGGACCATGATATCATGCAGTGCTGCACTAAGCTATGACCTAGGAAGGAAGGACAGATGGGCAGCAATGGATGTGAGAGCAGGAACAGTATGCACTGACACTGCTGTCTCCCTCTAGAAGCCTCAAATAGTCCACTAGTCCACTTTAGGTTACTAGGGCTCTGGCCCTTTAATAATTTTCTTTTTGGCACTCTGCCCTTAGCTCCCCTTCCCTTCCCCACTTCCCCTAGCACCCATGGTGTGAGTATAATCCAAAATTGGGCCCACGGCCCACTCACCACCATGGCCCAGGTCTGCTCAGCTGCTGACTAGGGTCCTGGAGACAGCCGGGGAGCCACGCTCCCACCCAACTTTTCTTTTTGGTTGTGCTGCTGGGCAGAGGAACTAAAGGTGTGGGGCCCGCTTTCCACCAGGACCTATTTCTGGGTGGCACCACTTGGTCTGCTTGCCCTTTTCTTCCCCCCTCACTGATCAGGCTCTGCCCAGGGAGAACTGGTCATGTTGGGGAGCTGCACTCCATCCGACCAACCCTGCTGCTGCTGCCACATGCTCAGGGTGCCAACCAGAGGGGAGCAACGCTGGAGGAGTCATGGGATCACAACAGATATGCCTTTCCTCTGTGCTCTCTGCATCCTCCACTCTCCTCACTCTGCCACTGACTTCCCAATCAAGCGACTCCCTGGCCCTTTTGCATGGCAGGGGAGGTCCTAACATTTGGCCAGGAGATTGGGCATCACACACCCTGCAGGGAGGGTCTCCTGCCCACGGCCCCCCTTTCCAGTGCTGAACAGCTTGAAAAGAAACAAAGGGGAATAGGAGGGGTCAGGGAGACTGCAGGCAAGGGCTGGAAGGGAGGGGGATGAGAGAAAAGGAAAAAAATATCCCCTAACTTTGGGGTACTACATTACTACCCAGGCTCCCCTGCTGCACCAAGTTGAATGCCTTACTGAAATCCAGAAACAGGACATCCACTGCATGGTCCTTGTCCAGCTGTCTAATAATCCAGTCATAGTAATCCATCAGGTAGGTCTGATGGGATCTGCCCATGACAAACCCATGCTGCCTAACATCCTACAGCCCATTGTTCTCCAGAAGAGACACCAGACTCTCCTTCAGGACTGTCTCCATCAGCTTTCCTATGATGGATGTGAGGCTTACCGGCCTGTGATTTCCTAGTTCTTCTTTTGGACTGCTGTTATGGAGGGGTACCACTTAAGCCATCCTCCGGTCTTGAGGTACACTTCCTGAGACCAGGGAGGCATTGAACAGGTCTGCCAAGGGCTCCACCAGGATTTCTGCCAGATCTCTCAGTACCCTGGGATGAATGCCATCTGGCACTGGTGCCTTGTCCACCCTCAGTGCCCTCAGGCCCTCCGGTACCCTGCCCTCTGTGATTCCCCCATCTGTCACCTCCTCCTCCTCCCTGAGCCTGACCTCCCACACCCCCCTTGGTAGCTTTCCTCCTTTCTCCTTAGTAAACACCAAGCAGAAGTATTCATTAAGCACGTCTTCCTGCTCTGCCCCTGTTTCCACCCACCCCATCCCTCTTAATCCTTACTATTTTGTCCCTACAATTCCTTTTCTCCCTGATGTATCTGAAGAATTCCTTCTCCCCCTTCTTGATGCCTTGCTCCTGCCTGAGCTCCCTAGTTGCTTGGCTGCCATTACTGCCTTCATCACCTCCTTCAATTCCTTCAGGTAATCCTCTCTGTCCTTCCCGCTCCCTGTTTTGTGAACCTCCTAAAGGTGGCTCTTTAATTTCTTACTTTCTCCATGACCCCTTAGTCAACCAGCTGGGTTTCTTGGCCTTAGCTCTCTTACTCTGGACCCAGATGCAGGTTTTGGGTGTCTCCTCAATCCCCAGTTTTATGACTTCCCACCTCTGGTTAGTGTCCATATTAGATTTACATTACATATTACATTTATTGGTGGACAGCACTTCCCTTATTCTACTGGTGATCCCCGTTTATGCACCCCCAAATACTATTTGTCCTACCCACCAGGAGTTGGGAAAGTCAGGAAACATTCCTGTGGTTAGCACTATGCACAGTTTTTTGAAATACCATGCTCTGAGGAGACCCTTCAAGTGGGACTTCACTGGTAAAATTGTTGGCAATATGCCCTTATGTGAAGTATTGCATGGTGAGTAGCACTTTGCCAGCAAAAACTATGGGAACTGATTATTTTATTTTGCTGAAACCAAGATTTTCTAATGACTAACCCAGCATCCAATGTAACATGTATGTGCCCACCCTTTCTCCCTACACAAACCCTCTGGTATGGATTCCATGTTGCTGCCATGACATCCCCCACAGCCAGCTCCCCGACAGTGATGAAACCTCATCAACATCCCCAACACAGATGCATCCCCACAATGACTGGCAGCACTGTGGCACCGACGGCTACACTCAATCATGGCAAAGTGGGGGGAGGCTGCTCCCCGCATCCTCCCTACTTTAGATTTCTAACGCTGCATCGCACAGACAATGGAGTTAGATGTATGCCCCCCCATTGCCGCAAAGTCCATTGCAGTAAAATCCCATCACTACAAAGACAGTTGCTGTTGGGGTTTCATTGTGGGGGGGGGAGTTTGCTGTCCAGGTGTTGCTGTGCTGACAGCATATGCTGATGTGTACCCCACCAATACAGCCTCTAGCACCCTTCCTCCCTCCTTCCTCCCAATACTGTCCCAGCAATGTTTTATTTATATATAAAAATGTAAGCTGTAGTGGCACCATTTCCTCACCAGCAGCACTTCAGTATTGTAACATATGTCTACTGACTAGCAGCAAATCAGGTGTTGCTATGGGTGAAGATGTCATCATTTATTTATTACAAAGGAGGAGACTAAAGAGTGAGCACACTTGCCCCACTATGGAATCATTTTTCATTTTTTACAGGTTTCTTCTCTGTATCTTTTTCCTTGGCTACTTTAAGGGCTAGTGGATTGTGTAGGTTTGACAGGGCAGCAGTTATGGTGGCTGTTTCACAAGAATGGGATGGATGTGAGGGGTGGGCATTACTGATGTGCCTTGAGATGCAGAAAGGGAGCTGCTGCAGTTAATTTCCGTATATTGAAAAAAAGTTCACCTCGATGATGGGTAGGAAAGAGGTAGGGTGATAGAGGGTGGAGTGGTGGGGGAACAAAAAAAGGGTCTGGGTGGTGTGGGGGGGTAGGCACATTCTTTCAAAATGGGTGAGCTGTTGGTTATTAATTTAAAAAGTTTATTTTTTTTTAAAAGAAGACCTTTGCCATGCAAAGTTTGGGATGAAGTCGGAAACGTCTCTCTGCTACATATAGTTTGAAATTTTGGCTTTGCATCAACTTAGCCAGCACAATTAAAAGTCACAACTAAGGAGGGCAAACTGGCTCTGTAGCACTTTCAAACCTCCCCGAACCAGACCGACTCAGCTCTGTTTGGGAATGCTGAGCCTTTCATGATTTGACCTCAGTTGCGAGCTGGCCCGGTTTGGAAGTGTTGTCAACTTCAGAAATGACACTCTCACTACCAGTACTGCATGCAAGTCATGAAACAAGGTCAGGGCAGGGTGCAGAAATAAAAAAAAAGCATGTTTTTTTTCCTGATCTTTAATGAATACTCCTTGTCCCTGGACCTTCACATGACCAACAAAGCCAAACACTCATGATACTGGGCACTGAAGGAAGCTGACCAATGAGGGTCTTTGATCTGTGATTGACTCATGTTCTAGCCAATCCTGTGTGTCTGCCACAACAGGACATTCCCTTGGAACCAGTATATCAAGCTCATTTGGGGCTTTGCATTGAATGGAGACAGCTCTGTGTGTGTGTGTGTGTGTGTGTGTGTGTGTGTGTGTGCGCAGAGAGATTAAAAAAAAAACACTGAAAATGAAAAGTTTTTCATTTTTTTTCTTAGTCAGAAAGAGAGAGAGAGGGAGATTAGAGAGACCAAAACATTCAAAGCAGACAACAGCACAATGCAGACATTGCAGCAGACTACTCAAAACAATTGCAATTTTTTTGTTAGAAAGAAAGAAAGAAAGAAAGAAAGAAAGAAAGAAAGAGAGTAGAGGAAGAGAGAGAGCAGTGAATTCAGTCCTGCATAGCACCCATTTCCTCCCCCCACTTCCTCCCCTGCCTGGTGTGACCCCACAGAGCACTTACCCCCATGTCCCCTCTTTATCCACCCTGCCTTCCTGCTTTCTTTTCACAAATATTAATCCCCTCTAATTTTGATCCCCCCACCCGGTTTCCCCTTCACCTTACCCCACACTTTAAAACCCTTTCCCTTATCCCTCTCTCTCCCCACATCACCCAGCCCTGCCCTATCACCTACATATGGTCACCCTGGGCAGATTCCTATCCAGTCCAACCCCTCTGAATACTCAACCCACTTATTCTGTCACCCCCTTTGTCTCTGCCCCACCCTCCCCCTGCTCTCATCTATTCTGTCCTCCCCCTCCTTTGGTCACCACCACTTCTGACCCTCCATAACTCTACCTGCTTTCTCTAAAGCTCAGCTACCACTATAAACTGCTTGTCCACCTTAGGTATGCTCTTAGTACTGTTGCAATAAAGTTGACCTCTCCTACCTGCTGTATTTTAACTGCACGTGCTTGAATCTGTATCTGTATGTACCATAATGTACTTGCCTGCTGTATATACCCTTATCTGTTTTGTAATGTTTACGTACCTTGTCTATTGCCTTACGACGTGGAACCTTTGTAAACTAGCTTTTAGCTCAAAGGTGTTGTCCGAGATTCCAATAAATAAATAAATAAAACAGAAACATAGACATTTTCAGCAGATAAGGACTCCTAGGCCCATCCAGTCTGCCCATAAGCCCTCCACTTGTATGTGGCCTATGACTCTACTTGGTTAATGGCTTTTCCCCTCTCCTTCCCACCTATAAGGTTCCATTATGCCTGTCCCAGGCATGTTTAAACCCCTCCACTATCCTCGCTCCCACCACCTCCTGAGGCAGGCTATTCCATGTGTCCACCATCCTCTCTGTGAAGAAAAACCTCCTCACATTCCTCCTCAACCTGCCACCTTCCAATGTCATATGATACCCCTTCATTATTGTACTCCTCCTATATTGGAAGATGTCTCCCCCCTGCACCTTTTTTATGCTCTTAAGGCACTTGAATGTTTCTGTCCTGTCACCTGATCTCTCCTCTCCTCCAGCAAGTACATATGGAGATCCTTTACTCTCTCCTCATATGTTTTCTGGTGCAAGCCCTGTACCATCTTTGTTGCCCTTCTTTGGACTGCTTCCACCCTGTCAATGTCTGTACGAAGGTGCGGCCTCCAAAACAGCACACAGTACTCCAGATGAGGCCTCACCAGTGTTTTGTACAATGGCATCACCACCTCCCACCTTCTGCTTGCGACACCTCTGCCAATGCACCCCAGCATGCCACTAGCCCTCCCTGCCACCTTTGTACTCTGATTAGACACCTTTAGGTCATCTGAAATGATAACCCCCAGATCCCTTTCTTCCTTGGTGATTGTCAGCAACTCCCCCCCCATCCTGTAGCTTTCCACATGGTTCCTTCATCCCAGGTGCATTATTTTGCACTTTTTTGAACTGAACCTCAGTTGCCACACTTCAGACCATTTTTCAAGCTTCCCAAGGTCCCTCCTCATTTTCTCCACCCCACCTGGTGCATCAACCCAGTTGCAGATCTTGGTGTCATCTGCAGATAGGCAGACCTTTACCTCCAGCCCTTCCACAATGTCACTAATGAAGACATTGAACAAGACTGGTGGATGGCCCGGTGGCACTGAGGGCTGGGGAGCTAGATGCCACACCTTGTGCCATGCTGGTGACACTGGTTTGGAAACGGACTCGGGATGTGGGGGGTCAGAAGGGGAAGGAGAGTATTGACCAACCAGAGCACTGCTCTTCTCCCCTTGGGTGGGTTGAAGGGATTGCCTCACTCTGTAGCAGCCCCTGGTGGAGATCAGGAGCACTGCAAGAGCAGCGCTGTAGACAGGGAAGGAAAAACATGAAAATGGCACTCATGCTGGCTGGATGACGGCAGCCCTGCTTCCCCATGCCGCGAAGCCAGGAAGCCCCCAAATCTGCATAACCTCACCCAGCACAGAAGCAAGGGAGTGCCTACGAGTTCTCCAGTGTCCCTTCCAAGGGACCCGGTCAGCAGAGGGGACCTCCCGGCAAGGGATCCATCCAGATCAGCCGGGAGGTGGGGAGCAGCAGGATGGCAGAATGGGAGAGGTGGCGGCTGGTGAAGGCTAGCAGCCCAAAGGAGTTGGCAGCTGGGTGTGGTAAGGAGGGATAAACATAATATGCAAAAAAAAAAAAAAAAACAAGACTTGCCCAAGGAGCAATCCTTGAGGTTCCCCGCTGGTCATCCCCTCTCCCGAGATTGGATCTCATTTACCACCACTCCCTGCCTCCTGTCCAGTAGTCATTTTCTTACCCAGTTTACCACTTTGTGCCCCATACCCCAACTAACCATCTTGTTAATCAGTCTTTTATGTGGAACAGTGTTGAAGATTTCTCTGAAACTGAGGTAGGCGATATCCACCCCCCCCAGATTTACTTCCTTCGTCACCCAGTCAAAAAAATCTATCAGATTCATCTGACACAACATTTCTGCTGTGAATCCATGCTGTCTTGGATCCTGTGCACTTATGGATTCCAAGTGTGCCACCATTCTTTCTTTAAACAGTGCCTCCATGATCTTCCCCACTACCAAGGTGAGGCTGACCTGACTATTGTTCCCTGCCTCTTCTCTACTACCATTTTTGTGTAGAGGGACTACATGTGCCCTCTTCCAGTCCTCCAGAACCACTTCTGTGCTGAGTGACTCGGTGAGCATGGTTGCCAGAGGTGCTGCTAGCTCTCTTCTCAGCTCCCTTAATGTCCTCGGGTGTATGCCATCTGGCCCCATTGCTTTGTCCGTCTTTAGTTTTGTGAGTTCCTCCAGCACTCTCTCCTCTGTGAATTGACTTGTGTTTACCTCCCCCTTTCGGGTCTGTTACCCAGCTGTGGTCCCTGACCCTCCCCCTCTTCTGTTAATACTGAACAGAAATATTTGTTCAGTATTTACACCTTTTCAGGTCTCCCTTCTTACACTCCCCTGTATCCCCTCTGATAGTAATTCTTTTCCTTTTTGAAAAACTTATTTTTGTAAAATAAAAATTAAAAACACATTAAGAAGGGGAGTATGCAGGACAGAAAGACTCTGTCTGAAGGCTATAGTGCCTCACTAATTTTTGGGAGGGGGGCTTACAGTGCCATACAGATTTTGAAGGGAAGAGGCATCACCCACATCTGAGACTCTGTGTTACTCATCTCTGTGCTTGAACTACTACTAGGTCACAGTGTAGTTCCACTTTTGAAGGGGGGGGGTGTCATGTCTCAGGCTCTGTGTTGACCATCTCTGTGACTTAACTAGTGCTAGGTCATAGTGCCTCACATATGTTGAGGGTGTGTGTGTCACATCTTAGACTCTGCGTTGCCATCTCAGTGACTGAACTACTACTAGGTCTTATAGTGCCTTACATGTTTTGAAAGGGGGTGTCATGTCTCAAACTCTGTGTAGCCCATCTCTGCATCCAAACTAATACTACTTATTAAGTAATTAAGTTGGATCCCAAAAAATGGATTCAGAATCAGAGTCTGTTATGGAAATGGAACATGTGGCAAACATCAGCAGTATGGCTGAAATTGGTACATGTAACATCAAAATATTGCCGGCCCGGTGATACTGATGGTTGAGGCGCGGGATGCCACACCTCAAGACACACCGGCGACCCCAGTTCAGGAACAAGCTTGGATTCCAGGGGTCAGCAAGTAGAGGGAGAGGATTGAGCATCTGAGGACTGCTCTCCTCTCCCTAGTGAGGGATCCAGGGCATCACTGATGCAGTGGCAACCCCCAGTGAAGACTTGGGGCACAGCAAGCATGGACCGACATGGGGAGGTGTGCGGCAGATGTCTATGGCTCTGCCATTTAGACATCATTGCACATTCGCGCTCCTGGGGAAAGTAGAGAAGAAAAATCCCCACGCCTGGATAGGCGCCGGCTCCTTTCAGTGCCGCACTGCCATATTCCAATACCAGACCATGCCTCCACCCCCTCTGCCCTTTTACCACCTTGGCTGGCGAACATAGAAACATAGAAATATAGAAGCTGATGGCAGATAAGGAATGCAAGGCCCATACAGTCTACCCATTTTTTCTACCTTGTGAATGTGCCATAGGCCTGTACTCTGTTGATGGCCTAGCTATTCATACTCATCTTTATTGCTTCATTATGCCTATCCCATGACTGTTTGAAGCCCTGCACTGTATTCATATCCACCACTTCCTGAGGTAGGATGTTCCATGCATCCACCACCCTTTCTGTGAAAAAGAGCTTTCTCACATTCCACCTTAATCGGCCTCCCTCTAATCTCATGCTGTGTCCTCTTGTCCTGGGATTTTTTTTATATTGAAACATGTTAGGCTCTTTAACCTTGTTAATGTCCTTAATATGTTTAAATGTTTCGATCATATCACCTCTCTCCCTCCTTTGCTCTAGGGTATACATATTGAGCTCCATTAATCTGTCCTCATATGTTTTCTAATGCAGTCCCTGCACCATTTTGGTTGCCCTTCTCTGGACTGCCTCTGTTTGTTAATGTCATTATGCAGGTATGGCCTCCAGTGCTGCCCACGGTACTCCAGATGGGACCTGACCAGTGTCTTTTAAAGAGGGATTATTACCTCCCTCTTATGACTTGCGATACCCCTACTAACACATCCTAACATCCCTCTAGCCTTACCTACTGCTTTAGTGGTCTGCTTGGATGATTTCAGGTCATCTCTGATGATACAAAATCACACATGCTCTCATAATACAAAGCATCATGAGCTGCATATGCAAATCACCACAGAATGTTATGCTGGTCCAACTTTAAGCAAAATTGCATCTGTGATGATGATGCCCAAGTCTCTTTCTTCCCTTGTGATTTCCAGCAACTCCCCTCCCAACCTATAGGTGGCTTCAAGGTTTCTCTTCCCTATGTGCATGATTTTGCACTTCTTTGCGCTAAACCCCTTTTGCCACACTTCTGACCATTTTGCCAGTTTATCCAGATCTCATCTCATTCTGCCCACCCCATCTGGGTCATCTACTCTGTTGCATGTCTTGGTGTCATCTGCAAACAGACAAACCTTACCCTCCAGTCCATCTGCAATGTCACTGATGGAGATATTGAAGAGGACTGGCCCCAGGACTGATCCCTGAGGTACCCAACTTGTGACTTGCACTTCTGACTGCATACCATTTACCATCACTCTCTGTTTTCTACCCGTCAACCAGTTTGCCACCCAGTTGACCAACTTCTGACCCACCCTGAGCCTACCCAGATTATTAATCAATCTTCTATGTGGAACAGTATTGAAGGCTTTGCTGAAGTCAAGGTAGGTGACATCAAATGCTTCCCCTTGGTCCACCACTCTGATTACTCAGTCAAAGAAATCTATGAGATTAGTTTGACAGGACCTTCCTATTGTAAACTCATGCTGTCTTGGATCCTGTGCACCTATGTATTCCAGGTGTTGCACTATCCTTTCCTTAATGAGTGCCTCCATAATCTTGCCTACTACTAAGGTAAGACTGACTGGTCTGTAGTTCCCTGCCTCCTCCCTGCTACCACTCTTGTGGAGTTGGATCACATGAGCTCTTCTCCAGTCTTCTGGGACCTCTCCTGTGCTCAGAGACTCACTAAACAGTTCTGATAATGGCTCTGCTAGTTACACCCTTAGCTCCTTTACTACCCTGGGATATATGCTATCAGGTCCCATTGTCGTGTCCACCCTGACCTTAGTGAGCTCTTGTAGGACCCTTTCTTTTGTGCAGGGACTAGTGCACATCTCCCTCCCCACTGTGTCCATGGTGCTGAGCTGTGGGCCCTGCCCTACCTTCTCCTTAATAAAGACTGAACAGAAGTATCTATTTAGGATAGATGCTTTTCCATGGTCTTCCTCCTCCTCCTCCTCCTCACACCCCCTTATCCACTTTGATCTTAGTAATACCCCCTTTGGACGTTCTCCTTTCACTAATGTATTTATAGGAAGTCTTGTCACCTTATTTTACTGTTTGTGCTAGTTTTTCCTTGGTTTGGGCCTTTGCCTGCCGTACTGCCTTCCCTACTTACCTTAGAGAAGTTTTGTATGCCTCCCTATCTTTGTCCTGCAGCGTTCCCTTATATTTCCTGAAGGCCAGCCTTTTGGCTCAGACCTTTTCTGCTACTGTTATTAAGAACCAAAGTGGTTTCCTTCTTCTTTTGCTCTTGCTTTTCTCTCTAACACAATGGGACGTTGCTTCAAGTATTGCATCCTTAATGCTTGGCCACTTTGCCTGTACCCCCTTATCTGTATTTCTTCTTGCCAGGGATAGCTTAACTGTGTTGGCCATCTTATCAAAGTCAGCTCCTCTGAAGTCCCATATTTTTGCCTTGGAATGGGATGATTTAGTTCTAGTGACCAAATTGAACCATACCATGCGATGGTCACTGGTCGCCAGGTGACCTTCTACCTGGAGATCTGTGATCCTTTCCCTGTTAGTCAGGACAAGATCTAGGATAGCCCTGTCTCTTGTGGGTTGTTCTACCAGTTGTTTGAGGCCCTCCCCCTGCAGCGAATCCACTATCTGTCTAGTTCTGGTAGATGTTCCTGTTGGTATTGACCAATCTTTATCTGGCATGTTGAAGTCTCCCATTATCAGAACCTCCCATTTATCTGTCATGTTTTGTATATCTTCTAACAGTAACGTGTCTATGTCCTCCCCCGGTCTGGAGGCCTGTAGACAACCCCAATTCATATGGCTGTCCCATTTCCTGTTTCCAGGGTAACCCACAGTTCTTCTGGCTCCTTATGTGTATTCTGAATTTTTATAGCTTTGATATTTTCTTTGACATAAAGGGTCACTCCACACCCTCCCTTTGCACCTCGGTCTCTTCTAAACAGTACATAGCTAGGTGCTGAAGTCTTCCAAGTGTGGTTGCTGGTGAACCATGTCTTGCCGATGGCTGCTATGTCTAGTTTAGCCTCTGTCATTGTTGTCTGCAGGACTGGGATCTTGTTTCCCAGACTGATTATAGATAGAGTGCCGGAGTGGTGGTGGCCTTACCTCTGGGGGCTCAGAGCTGGGTGGTCTCCTGGTCAGAGGTTGGTGGAAGGCAGCTGCCTCTGAGGAGGCAAGGGAGCAGGTGAGCAGTAGAGCAGTCAGGGAGTAGGGGCAGCTCAAGAGAGTTCCAAGTCCTCGGAGTACAAATAAAGTCAACATAAAACAAAACAAAACAAACAAAAAAAATCAAAATATTTCCCGAAAACAAATTTAGGAAAAAAAAAGTGACATTCACTGCTGAAGATATAATTAATACTATGTATAACAATGAAGCAACACAACTAGAAAAAGATGAATCAACAGGAAGTTGTTATCCCTCTGTACAGACAGCTGGTGAGACCCCATCTGGAGTTATGCATGCAGTTCTGGAGACCCAATCTCCGCAAGGACATAGACAGGATGGAGGCAGTCCAGAGGAAGGCAACTAAAATGGCAGAGGCTACACTGGAAGACATACAAAGAGAGACTTAATGAGCTTAACATGTATACCCTCGAGGAAAGGAGGGATGGGGGGACATGATAGAAACTTTCAAGTACCTCAAGGGAATCAACAAAGTCCAAGAGGGTAGCATCTTTCAGAAAAAGAGATGTGCAAGAACAAGGGGGCACAATTTGAAGTTAGAAGGGGGATGGCTCAGAGGTAATGTGATGAAGTATTATTTCATGGAGAGGGTTGTGGCTGCATGGAACGGCCTTCCTATAGAGGTTGTGGAGTCAAAATCAGTGGGAGAATTCAAGAATGCATGGGACAGACATAAGGCAATTCTAGGGGCTGGGAGTAGGAGGAAGTAGGCTGTTGGTTAACTAGGATCTGCAGCTTATCCATTAGGTAGGGAAATGAGCAGACTGGGTGGGCCAAGTGGTCCTTATCTGCTGTAAAATTCTGTGTTTCTATGTTTCAACACAACCAGAAAAGGAAAAGAATATTTGTGAATCCTCTGATCAAAATGCTGCAACACTATCAGGATTGCCAGAAAAATCAGATAAAAATAAAACAAAAACAGGTAACCAAAACAATTAGAACTAGAAAGTCAATGATTAAGGAAAAGGCTCTGTCTACTACCATTAGACATTGCACTCCACGATATGCGACTCATGATGAATATCGGGCTCCTTCATCAGAAAGCAGTGCCTCTGATGAAGAAAGGGTTGTACTGTAATTGTACAAGAACAAGATCATGAGGTATCACAGTTATGCTCTTCCAAAGATAATGACTCAGAATGTGATACTGATGAGGTAGAGGATGTTACCTGGGTTCCCCACCTCAAAAAGAAAAAAAAAACACATCCAGCAAGCACCACGGCAAGCCACAGTCAGTAGTGAAAAAAAAATCAGTAATCATGGTAGCTCTTCTGAGGACAGCCACAGTACGCATGAATCAGGGTCTGAAACAATTTCCACCACAATTGCTGCAGTTCCTGGCATGATGACAAAATGTTACACCTCAGTTGTGTGAAGCTACTTTCATGTAAGTCCCAAAAATGAATATTTTGCTGCACCTTTTGTCATTGGGAAGTTAGCAGGGGGAATGTGAGGGGCCAATTCTGGACAACATCACTACAAAGGCATTTGCAAAGAGCACATTCAATCATTCAGGTGGGCAACAGTCCTGATCAAGGAAAAAACATCTGTTACGAAAATAATCCAACAGACAATAATAATTGTGATGAGACTGAGAGACAGGGCAGAACAAAAACATGGTCAACTTCACTGACAAAAGTATCTGGACAAGCTACAGTTTCACCACTGCAATCCTATGGTTTGTGCCCCCCTGCATGAACTAAACAGCAGACAATTACTGCAGTGCTTGAACAAAAAACTGCCAACAGTAGATCCCATCAAGTCACATTAAAAATTAATCAGTTAATAGCTGAATTTATTGTCAAGGACTTGCAGCCACTTTCTGTGGAGGATAATTAAGCAATAATGCATGAGAAGGTGTGGTATATCATGGGATATCATCATGCCTTGGGTGGTTGGGCATGAGGCCGCAGGTCGAGTGCATCCAACCATCTGAGAAGTGACGATATCCCATGATATACCACACCCTGGAGTGACTTATTGCTATTATGAACTGGATTGCATATATGTATCAATAAAATATTTTGCAAAAAAACTTCTAAAATGTTTTAGTAATGCATTTTGTAATGTGTAGGGATACATTAAAATAATATAGTCCATTTAGTTTTTGATGTAGGCAGTAGGGGCCTTATTGTAATGCTTTGTTAGAATGAGGAAGAACTAGGTTGTGAATTGAATTATTATTTTTTTTAATTTGTAGTTGCTTGTTCAGCGGGTGACAAGGTTCTGAATTCCCGAGCAGGAATGGTGCTGGCAACCCATGACTCAAAATCACTTTTTTTGACGTGTATTTTCCGAACATAGAAATTAATTTATAAGTTCACCCTGATGTCAAAAACTAGTGTATTGCTTAAAATGAGTGTTATTTTAGTTGGGAAGTGCTTTTGAAAAGTAAAGCCATGATTCTGAGGAAGCGTCAGCGTGCACCACAGATGCATCACGCATGCTCAGAGTCTCGTGTTTAGCTTTCAAAGGGGTTGCCAGTTAAAAACATTACTTTAAGTAATGAAATATTTTTTATGTCTGCGAATTAGGTAGTTTATTTTTATGTCCAGATTGTAAGACCGCACCGCCGGAGATGAACAGGAGCAGCTGACTGCGGGGAATTTTTGTGTAAAAGAATGATGCAAGTGGGAGTACATGAGGAGCTATTGCTGCTGCCGACTGTAAGTTCAGCGTGACTCCCCATTGCCATCGGAATTATTATTTTTTTTCTGCCGGTGAGAAGGCTGGTGAGCGGAGGGTTTCTGAAGCCGTGATGATGTAGCCCGTTATCATCACGGCTTCAAAAACCTCACGGCAAATCAGCTTCACGTATTTATGATCTCCAGTTCATAACGACAGTTTTAGAGCCCTTTTAAAATACTTTGCTCCACGTTACAACATACCAAGCCATAAATATTTTGTGACTGTGGCTGTTCCCAAAATGTATGAATGTGTGCAAAGTAAAATACTGCAAAACTGGCTCTTAAAGAGGTTGAATGTGGTTCTGTGCACTTGACAGACACATGGATGAGTTCTCAGACCACTAATTATATGTGCATGATAGTACATTGGGTGTCACAATCATCTTCAAACACCACCACAAACAACAGTGTACAGAAAGGAAGACAAAGAATGTCTTCTCTTTGTGTAAGCATGTCTGGCAAGCATCACACAATGACAATATTTTTGAAGGGTTGCATGACAACATTTCTGAGTGGTTACAGTCCCTGGGACTCAATACCAAATTTGTGGTTTCAGACAATTGCCCCAATATTGTTAGTGCAATGAACCATGGTGGGTTTACTCACATTCTGTGATGTTCAAACTCTTTAAATCTGTTAGTACTAGTTGTCCTTTCCAGTGACAACAGTATGGAAACACTGGTGAAAATTTGTGGCCATTTTAATCACTCTGTAAAATGACGTGGTATCTTGGCTGACATCCAGAAAAAAATGCTTCTTGCCAATGCCGCAACTAAGATAAGGTGTTCCAACAAGATGGAACTCAACATTTTACATGTGTGAGAGAATTCTCACACAATCGAAGGCAGTCCATCAATGTACCATGGAGCACAATGTAGCAGATGGTGTTGTGCTGAATTAATTCCAGTGGGACTTCATGGAGCATCTTACATTGCTCTTGACTCCCTATGCAAAAATGCTTTAGAATTTTGGTCTGAAAATTTCAGGGTGGCCATGTCTTGGGTCACAGATGTGCCTTTTGAAGATCTGGTGAAAAATATTAATCTGTTGAAAAGTTATTAAATTTTAAAATGTACCATCATTTTCAATGGGAAAAGTTAGATGTTCACCTCAAAAAAGGACTGTGTCACGTAAGCAATAAGGCATGAAGGGGTGTGTGTAAACCATATTTTACAGCAGAGGCATAGTAAGGCATGAGGCTGTACTGTAAAATATGGTTTACACACATCCCTGAGTGTCTTATTGCACTTTTAAAATTAGCTCCTTTTTTTTTTTTACTTGTGACCGTTGGGAAAAGCATGTTTATATGTAGAAAACATAGATTTTATTGTATGCATTTGTAATAAAATAGTCTTTCCGTGCACTGCAAGTGATGTCATTGATGATGTCATTGTATTATTGCCCACGTTCTTCTTCCTGTTTTTTTTTCCTCTGTTGTTCTCCACATTCAAGATATGGAGTGTTTAGCATGGAATGTTTACCATGGAATACATGGATTCAAAATTCTGCCCAGTTCCACTGGCAGAATGTTTCTCTCCCAACACACTGTACACACAGACAACATAGAGGATAATGTATGGACATCGGTGGTTATCCACACTATGCTAGTGCCAAGTGGTTAACTTGGCAACTTTAGTTAACCTCGAGAGCGCAGCTCGAGAGGTCAAACTAAAGTTGTCAAAGGTATTTCTGAGCACTAACTATAGTAGTTGACTCCACCGATGCTCATACATTGTCTTTATAGTGTATGGGCATCGGTATTTTGTCACATTTTCGAGCATAAGCAGGACTCTGTTTGAAAAAAACACTCTTACCTTAGCAGTATCACAACCATATATAATCGATTTCATTTGCAAATAAAACACTTTTTATTTAAGATGAAAACATTGACAGTTTACTCATGAACTGTATATCAATTGAAGAAAAACACACATGCTCATTCAAACTAAAGGAAATGGGGGGGATCAGTTCTGTTATTTTTGCGACGAGATTCACCTTCGTCTGCGAGGTAGGAGCCTAGCATCATAATATCTGACTCTGTTTTCTTTGCGTTTTTTTTGTTTTGCTGCTCAATTATGAATGCTCTGCAATCGTTATCCAGACTTTTAGAGAATACAGCGGCTGCCATTATTTGGTTTGTGTTATAGCATTTTTGGCTTTACGACTGTTTGACTGTTTTATTTTGAGTGCTTTTGACAGCGCGCGGGCTGCTGTGCTGCCTTGGGAATGACAATGCCTGTGAATTCCAATTTGTTATGCCATCGATGTGACGTTACATCGATGGGTTAACAACACAGCAACGTCACATCGATGATATAACAACACTAGTAAAAGATAGATTTCTGCTATTAACAGCGTTCTACCATACATTATAAAGGCCTTTGTTACAGCCAAAGTCTCCATTATCTCACTGTCAGGGCAAGAATAACAGAGTTCCCTAGCAAGCAGGTAAAGATAGAAGGGGGATTTTTCACTGTCAGCAAAGAAACAGTTGTAGTGAAAACTATAAACAATACTTATTGTTTCTAATTTGTTTATGTATGTAAGGAGAGTGTGATAATCAGGGAAATAGCATTTAATTCAATTGTTTTATTTTTTATTTAAGGTAGTTTTATTTTTAGGGCCTAGCTGAAATTTTGTTTACAGTGTAAAGGTAGCAGCCATTTTTGTGGTGGAAGATCAGTTCTGGCAGTAGGGGGATAACTGAAATGCCTGTGTTCCAAATGCCTACAGAGCTGTGTTGCAGACTTTTCACTGCTAAGCAGTTCTTTTTTTTTAACCATGTCTAAACCATATTTTACACATAAATAAGAGCCAATCAGATTACATGATTTTACCCTGCCATTTTATAAAATTGGGTAATCCTTTGTCACAAATAGGAAATCCTTTTTTGTGCTTTAATAACTTTGCAACCATTGAACCAATTTGTATGACACTTTGCAAGCACCATCAGGGTCCAAAGATATCTTCATGTGCCAAGATTCATTCCAGTCGAATATGTGGATGCAGAGATATGGAGTGTCAAAAAATGTGAAAATTACAATATTTTATAAAATTTTTTGTCACGCCACTGCACAAAAATTGAATTTGGTCTGAAATATTTAGGGTAGAAAGGTTTTGGGTCACAGATGTGCCTTTTGGAGATTTGTTGAAAACATATGAATCTGTTCAAAAGTACTGTAATTACATTTTAAAATGTCCCATTCTTTTCAATGGGAATAGTAAGATGTGAGCCTCGAAACATGATTCTGGGTCGCAAATGGGCAATCCTGTCTCACAAATTAGTAATCCTTTGTCACAAATGGGGAATCTGTTTTTGTGCTGCAGCCATCTTGTTTTTACGTAACTAGGCAAACAAAGTTAAAAAACATGAAGACATTATGTTTTTTTAAGTAACCAACACATGTGTTCTACTAATCAGGACCCGTTCTATCAGATTATGGTGTTAGCTTTTTCATAAATCACCTTGAAATGTGTTTTACTAACATGCCAAAATCCTTTTTCTCAAATCTGTGAAAAAGAATCACTAAACGGTATCCTGTTTTGCAT
This sequence comes from Neoceratodus forsteri, assembly GCA_016271365.2. Taxonomy (NCBI): domain Eukaryota; kingdom Metazoa; phylum Chordata; order Ceratodontiformes; family Ceratodontidae; genus Neoceratodus; species Neoceratodus forsteri. Next base: position 1,014,072,773 of record CM028135.1, read on the forward strand.
TTGCAAAAAAGAGTTTTTCTTTTTTTGCAAATTGCAAAAAAAGAACCTGAAGCAGAATTCTGTTTCATAATTTGGGAAAAAAGATTTTTTGCAAATTGCAAAAAAAGAAAGCTTGAAACAGGATCATATTCCACAATTTGCAAAAAACAATGTTTTATACAGTTTTTTTTTTGTCACTTCACACTGAAAAAATGGTTTAGAATTTTGGTCTGAAATTTTCAGGGTACAATGGGCTTGCCCCATGGATGTGCCTTTTGCTGGTTTGGTGAAAGCAGATTACTTGCTCTGGAGTTCTAGGGGTTTAAGTTTTCCTCCATTTCCCATAGGATAACATTGTAATGTGAGGTGTATGCAGTCATTTCTTTGTCACTACACTGTGAAGACATTGCTTCCAATTTTTGTATGACATTTTCATGGTACAAAGGGCTTGCCCTACAGATGTGCCGTTTGCTAGTTTGGTAAAAAGATAATCATTTGGTGTGGAGTTATGCAGCTTCAAATTTTCCTGTGATTCCCATAAGATAAAATTGCATTGTGAGGTCTTTCTTTGGTGCTATGCAGCATGGGATGGGAGACAACTACTGTATCTTTAAAATTATGGATGGATGGCCCTGCACTCCCACATGCAAATATGGATAGCACTGTGGACTGATCAGAATGCAGGGCCCAGGGAAATAAGGATACTATTACAATATCTCAAAAATGATGGCTGGATACTAGCGCAGGGCCAGAGGGCCCTGTGTGCTCACACACTCAAATACAGATACCATTATTGACTGTTGTGAGCACAGAGCCTGTTGGGCCTGCTCTCCCACAGGGAAATAAGGATACAATTACAATATCTCAAAAATTATGCAAGTATGGGAGGGCCCTGCACTTCCATAAGCAAATAAAGATATGATTATACTATCTCAAAAAGTAAAGAAATTCTTTGCAAAAACTTTGTTAATGCATTAGTTAGGTTCAGCATCAAGCGTGGGAAATGTCATGTTAGGGGTTCTAACCGTAACACCACACCCCAACCCTGCAGGCAGCAGCATGTGTAAGGGGGGTGCCTTGAGGTTGTCAACCCTAATGCTCATCCCATTCTCATATGCGGTACCCATCTCAGTTTATTTACTCATGGAATGAGGTGAGCATTAGGGTTGACAACCCTAAGGCACCCCCTCATGCCTGTTGCTGCATGCAGGGTGGGGTGGGGTGTTAGGGTTGGGAACCCTAACATGACATTTCCCTACTTTTGACTCTAGACCCTTGACTTGTTCATTAACAACATTTTTTGCAAAGACTATATATATATATATATATATATATACACACACACACACACACACCTTTATCTCTTAGATAGGACAGGAAAAAGGGGAAGGGGAGTGGTAGCATATTCAGTATAGGAAATATGATACTGTATGAAGACATTTCTGACAAAATAAAAAAGGAAGGCAGTAACACAGAGTCCTAATGGATCAAAATCAAAACTGTGATGGAGAAAGATATTATAATTGGCCTATGCTATAGACCTCCCAATAGTAAGAATGAGATATCGAAGGAAATAAACATTGAGTATGAGAGGGCTTGTGAGGTGGGCCATGTGGTGTTCATGGGAGACTTGAACTTTGGTGATATCAACTGGCATAAAATGGAAGCTACTAACTGTCAAGGTATTACATTTCTAAATACAACTGAATAACTAGGCCTTAGGCAGCATATAACTGCTCCAACTAGAGGAAAGAACATTTTAGATATAGTTCTAAGTACAAATGAGATAAATGTTACTAACTGTAAGATACATGTGCCACTTTGGAATAGTGATCACAATAGTGTCTCTCTCACTCCAAGAATGCATCCCAATAAACAAAGGGTGCAGGGTGATTAATAAATATAACTCCACAAACCAAATTACAATCCATGGAGATTTGAAAAAAATAAATTGGGATGCAGAACTAAGTAACAAAGCCACCAGTGAAATATGGGATATAATTAAACACATTTTCTCAATATGTGATAGACATATCAAAAGATAAAGAAATACAATAGCAGAGGCATTAAACCACAATGGCTGACAAAAAGCCTAAAAGATTATTAAAGAAATAAAACATCACCCCTATGAGCTATATGTCAAGAACAAAACAGAAGACAACTGAAAGAAATACAAAGTGTCCCAAAATGCAAGCATAAAATAAAGAAAAATAAACAAAAATGGAGATAGGGCTAGCAAAAATGCTAGTAAGGATAACATGAAAGGGTTCTATGGATATGTAAACTCCCTTCAAAGTTCAAAAAGTGGACTATGTTCTATAATATCCAATAATCAACTTATTGAAGAACCCAAGACCATGGCTGACATATTTAATGCCTACTTTGGATCTGTATTTTCCAAAATAAACTATGCCTAGGAGATCTCTCAAAAAATACAAGGGCTACAATTAACATAACCACTGACTGTATTATTAAAAAGAATCAATTCCTACCAGCTCCCAACTTTTACCTATATTATTTGATAATACACCTCACTAGAATGAGATATTGGATGCTCCCATAAAGTTATTCCTCTGACTCCTCCTATTCTCCTCTCTGGCTGGAAATTGAAAAGTTCTTATGTCTTACACATGATTTGAACCAAAGAGCTCTTCCCTTTCTATGTGGAAAAAAAACTTCCCAATCGGTTGGAAGTCTCTCCACTAGGTTCCCTTTTGTCAACACAATCCCAGCTTAACACTCTTCTTAAGGTCCCCTGGGCCAGAGATGTAACACAAACCCTCTTCAGCAATCCAAACTTTCTAATCTGGGGTAAACCACTTAAGTCCAACCCTTTTTGGCCTAACATGTGTATTGAGAGAGTGGATGAGCTAGTTAATAATCACAAATTGATACGTTTCCAGGAGGCCTGCCTCCTCTATAACTGGTCTCCTACTCACATATTTAAATATAGTGTATAGTGGAGTGTTGTTCTGTATAGAATTCCATCCCTTTCAAAATGCTGTTCTTCCACAGTTCCAAGGTCATGGAATGCTGTTCTACCCTACTGTGGTAGAGCAGCATTTTAGAACCTCTAGAGAATGTATGAGTCAGTTTCATTTTGAAAGCAAAAGAACTCACAAATCACATTTTTCACACAGTACTATACACTATAAAAAATACAAGATGAGCAACTCTATGCACAACCAGTGTGTTTTTTCACCTTGGGGTTCTGATTCCCATGGACCTCTCGAGCTTCACTCCTGAGGTCATAGGAATCAGAATCCCTCCGTGGCAGAACACACTGGTTCTGCATAGTTGCCCATTCAGTATTCTCTGTATCTATAGATCTGCTATAGATATGCTGCTGCAGCACTTTGGCACTGGATTGTGGACCAAGACCTTATCAGCTACCCTGACCCCATATCTTAATTATCTGCTGTCCTCTCACTTGATAACCCACGCCTATAAATTTTTCAAACCACAATGGCTGGATTAGAAGGGCAAAGAAGTTACTGGTGGGACCAGTCCCTATTGACTTTTTACCTCTCCCAGAAACTGGCCAAGAATTTGGAAACATGTCTACCAATACCTTAAATGGGACAGGTATAGATACATGCAGGTTCAGATTAATCACAACTTGTACTACACCCCGGTCAATCTATGCAGGATAGGGCTGTTATCCTCCAATCTTTTTGCCAAGTGCTTGCAGCTTCCTAGGGACCTGCTGCATATGTTGTGGTCATGTGATAAAGTCTCCCCATTCTGGAACTGCATCAAGTCTCATCTGGACCCGTTGCTATCCCTTTCTGACAAGTTTACCCCTGAAATCTGTATTTTAGGGGGATTATACAAATCTTCAAGGCTGTACTCAAAGAGCCTACATGGCCTTAATCTCAGCCTGTGCCAAAAAAGTACTGCTCAGACACTGGATTGATGCATTGACACCTTCTCACACCTTCTTATACTGAATGACAGAACAGGTTTTTGCTGGGAGGACTAAGAGATTGGAAAAATATAAACATGTTTGGGATCCTCTCTTTAGTCTGCTGATAACCCAATCCACTCCAACCCCTTCTGTTACAAGTGTCCCTGTTTAATACAAACCATTATCCTCCTAAGATATAATTCATACCTGGAAATTACCCTAGATTCAACATTTGTGGCAGGTGGGTGGGTAGGGAGGCTGTGGGAGTTGAGAGGGTGGGCCAGGATGAGTGAGAGGTAGGGTGGGGTACATGGACTGATTTATTACTTTGTTAGATAATTGCTGTACCTTTCTGCTGATTCATATTGTCTTTGGTTATGTATACTCAGCAATTTGTATCTGACTTGTTCCATGGATGCCTGTATAATTACCAAGAAATCAATAAAGCATATTTAATGAAAAAAAAAAAAAGAATCATCGCCCTTAAAATGACACACTCGGCAGGGCCAGATAGCATATCAACAATAATGCTAAAACTCTTAGTACCACTAATAGCATGTCCACTAAGACTATTATTTTTAAAAGGAATTTCAAATAATGAAGTCCCACCAGATTGACTATCAGCTATGGTTATACCAGTCCACAAAAGGAGTTGCAAAGCGAACTATACAAACTATAGACCAATTAGTCTGACTTCCATCCCCAGGAAGATTATGGAGTTTATACAATAAGATTTGGTAAATGGGCACATTGAGAAACTTGGTTTCGAGGATAGGGAACAGCATGGGTTTCTGGCAGGTAGATCATGTATAACAAACGTATTGTGTTTTTATAAGAAAATATTGGCAACTCTAGAAAGAGGTTTGCAGGTGGATTGCATATACTTGGACTTCACAAAGGCTTCTGACAAAGTACCACATAGATCCCTAATACAAAAGTTGATAGACATTCAGGTGGATTACAGAATTGTACACTGGATCCGAGGCTGGCTGAATGGCAGAAATCAGAGGGTTAGCATAAATGGTTACTTATCTTAACCTGTAGCTGTGACTAGTGTGGTGCCACAGGGCTCAGTGCTGGGGACAATGCTGTTCCAAATAATTATTTCCGACAAGGACAAGCAGGTAACTAACTGGCTAAGTAAATACGCAGATGACACAAAACTCACTGGTGTCATCAATACTCAAGAAGATGTTGTCACACTTCAGAGGGATCTAGAAAACATATAAAAATGGGCTGATACTTGGGGGATGAGCTTGAACAGTGAGAAGTGCTGTGTTATACACTTTGGCCAGCAAAATAAGAAAGCCATATACCAGCTGAATGGACTGCCTCTTAGAGAATCAAACGATGAAAGAGATTTGGGAATAACAATCACTGAAAAATTAACATACGATACACATTGCAATACACAAATCATTAAGGCTAAGAGACTACTCTGGACAATAAAACTTAATTTTTGAAGCATAGATGAAAGAGTGATAATGCTCCTTTGAAGATCTTATGTTAGACCCCTACTTGATTATGATATCCCAGTTTAGGGACCTGTTACCAATGGTACTACAGATTGAATAGAAAGAATCCAAAGACAAGCTACCAAAATGATACATAATATAAAGACATTTTTCCTATAAAGAAAGCCTACAAACACTAAACCTTGTGTCCCTGGAGACAAGGATAATACAAGGTGATCAACTCTTATGTTATGACATAATGCAAGATAACTATCTTTTAAGTGAACTGGAATTTTACTTCAAAAATGATAGAATGGGTATAAGGGGCCATCCCTTGCAAATGAAACCTAAAATATTTAATACTAATAAAAGGAAACCTTTCTAAACACAAAGAGTGGTTAATCCATGGCATAAACTACCTTTAGAGATTGTAATCAATAAAGAAAGTTTATAAAAAGGCTAGACACCTATATTTCAAATGGAAATATTCTTTCTTACTATGAGTGAATGGCAGGAGCACAAGTGGGCTAACCACCTTCTCAGCTCCTTATATCTTAGCATGCACCTTAGTATATTTATTGCAAAAAATTACATTAATGTAAACATTAGGGTTGAAGAATGCAAAGTGCACAAGGAAGGGATAATGAAAAAACATTAGGGATTTGGGTCTACAGAGTACTGGCGAATCAGTGATGGGGTCATCCTTGGGGTTATCAATCAGCCAGCCCCTTCCCCCGAGCCTGTAGCCTCCTGTCCGTAGCACAAGGTACAGCTTCAGGCTAGTGCCTCATAGTGATACAGTGGCCCAGATATTCAAAAGAGTTGAGCCATGCACAATAGGGTTGTGCCTGCGCAAGTCCGAGATTGTGCCATTCTGCGATATTCAGCAGGAGGCAGTTGCGCCCCCGAAATCATGCTGAGCAACAGCACAATGATAATGAAGGCATGCACAACTGAAGGGTGAGGAACCATGCATAAATGGCGCAGTGTGATATTCAAAGACTTGCGCCATGCACAATAGGGGAGCAAGCGGAAGTTGCGCCATAGCGGAAATGAGCCAAAATAAAAAGGAGCAAGGGAGAAGCGCAAGAACACTACAGGGAAGCCACATGTGTCAGAGGCAGAGGCATACAGACAGGGCAGGAGGCACAAACAGGGCAGGCCAGGGAAAGGGCAGTCTGAACAGCAAGGCACAGGGAAGGTGTGGGGAGCCACACAGCAGAGAGGCCAGCACAGGCAGGTGTACCCGGTGCAGGGGAGGTAGCAGCCAGGACAATGGGGGGAATACAGCAACAGCTGCCAGTGGGGTGAACACAAGCTAGGGACATAGCCAGTGCCACCTTCCACATGGAGGCCGTAATGAGTGGGGTGAGAAAGCGGGCAGCAGGGGGGTGTGGTCATGGAAGGGCCCGTCGGTGGTATGCCCCCAACAGGCAGTACCGAGCCCGCACCGGCTTTGAGCTGTACACTGATACTGAGATAGTGGGCTGGTACACGCATGATAGGGCAATTCTGAGGCAGCTCTGTGAGCTGTGCAGTGATGTGATGCAGGCAGCCACACGACGGAGCCATGCCCTGTCAGTGGAGACTAAGGTAACAGCCTGCATTTGCTTTCTCACCACGGGTACCTTCCAGAGACCTACTGGAGACACCACAGGCATAACCCAGTCGGCCATGTCATGCCACCTCACCCAATTCCTCAGCGCACTGCTGCCACATGCTGCAGAGTACATCCATTTCCCCAGCACAGTGGTGGAGTGCACAGCAAACATACAGGAGTTCCATAGGGTAGCACATATGCCTGGTGTGCTAGTGGCAATAGACTGCACCCATGTGGCCATATGCACACCACCTGGCCCCAAGGGAGCCGCATACATAAATTGCAAGGGCTATGCCAGCATCAACTGCCAGGTGGTGTGCGATGCCAGGGGGTGCATCATCAATGTCTGTGCCACGCACCCTGGGGGAGCACATGATTCTTTCATCTGGCACCAGTCGGCACTGTGCCACAGATTCGAGAGTGGGGACATCCCCACTGGACACCTACTGGGTGAGTATGCAAACCACATGGACAATCATAGGGCCTGGGGGGCATGGCCAGAGGTGGCATGGGTAGTGGCCTACATGGCCTGGGGCAGGAAGATGCTGATCACAAAACTAACCTCCGCCCTCTACACACAGGTGACAGAGGATACCCACTCTGTCCCTGGCTGCTCACACCCTATTGGTGGCCCGCAACCCCATCGCAGCAACGTTACAATGAGGCACACGCCACCACATGTAATGTTATAGAGCGGGTGTTTGGGATGCTGAAGGCACGTTTCCGTTGCCTGGACAGCTCTGGCGGTGCCCCACAGTACAGCCCCTCAAAGGCCTGTGGGATATTTCTGGCCTGTTGCATCCTGCACAACATGGCCAACAAATGTGGGATAGCCATACAGCTCGAAGAGGGGGACAGCGATGGGGATGATGGGGACGCAGATGACGATGGTGATGGGCAGCCCCCCTTGGCGGACGGGACCCTCGACTGCTCCGGCTGGCACAGCTGCACCGGGACACCATCACAGAGGAGCACTTCAGCCAACCCAGGTAAGTCATGGGGCCATGTGCAACCACCAGTGTCCAAGGCACAACCCACAAACACGCATGGACACACAGCAGGGGTGCATGCCTCATTGGAAGTGGCAGGGCACAGAAGCACACACACAACCAGGGATGGGTGAGGATTAACATGCCATACCGAAGGACACACACACACGCTCACACACAATGCAACAAACGTGCACAGAGGGCAGAAGGCAGATTGACCCAGAACGCACACCCTAGCAACACACATGTCCACAAGCCACCACCCCCACTGCCTGTCCATGTGCGTGTGTCAGATGCTGAGCACCATTGCACATTGGTGTAAAGCACAATGCAGGCATCATCATGCACATGCAACTGCGGACAGTAGCCAGGAGGGTGTTCAGGTGGACTGTGTGTCCATGTGCAGGGCCGGGTACCCACCCGTGAACTGCCCACTGAAACACACAATGCACACAGGGCAGCACCAGATAGTAGCCACGCTGGGAGACAGGTCTGTCATGCGACACAGTGCCATGGCCACCACAGATGCGTGGGCGGCCCTGCCAAGACCCGCCAGCACTGAAAGACTGACCACTGGCCTCATGGGGTGGCACCGATGGTCCCCAAGGGGTTCCACTGCGTGAACGTGACCATGCTTGCACAGGGGTCTGCAGCACACCGAACATGCCTGCACCAGGAGTGCTCGGGATGCCCACAGCTGAACCCGGCATCGACAGGGTGGGAGTCGCATGATGCCAGGAACGGGGGGTGGATAGTGCACTGTGTGGAGTCCACGATGCATGGGCACCTGACTGTGTGCCCATTGTGGCCGTGACAGCAATGAATGCCTGTGCATGCCTGTCAATGGCAGTGGTCACATCCTCCCGCAAATGGTCCATCCCTGCCAGGATCAGTGCGGTGTCCCTGATGCATAGCTCCTCTGCCCACTCCAAAGCCACACGCAGTGCATCCACGGACTGACGGATTTCCAGCAACTCCCCTCCCAACCTAGAGGTGGCTTCAAGGTTTCTCTTCCCTATGTGCATGATCTTGCACTTCTTTGCGCTAAACCCCTTTTGCCACACTTCTGACCATTTTGCCAGTTTATCCACATCTCATCTCATTCTGCCCACCCCATCTGGGTCATCTACTCTGTTGCATGTCTTAGTGTCATCTGCAAACAGACAAACTTTACCCTCCAGTCCATCTGCAATGTCACTGATGGAGATATTGAAGAGGACTGGCCCCAGGACTGATCCCTGAGGTACCCCACTTGTGACTTGCAGTTCTGACTGCATACCATTTACCATCACTCTCTGTTTTCTACCCGTCAACCAGTTTGCCACCCAGTTGACCAACTTCTGACCCACCCTGAGCCTACCCAGATTATTAATCAATCTTCTATGTGGAACAGTATTGAAGGCTTTGCTGAAGTCAAGGTAGGTGACATCAACTGCTTCCCCTTGGTCCACCACTCTGGTTACCCAGTCAAAGAAATCTATGAGATTAGTTTGACAGGACCTTCCTATTGTAAACTCATGCTGTCTTGGATCCTGTGCACCTATGTATTCCCGGTGTTGCACTATCCTTTCCTTAATGAGTGCCTCCATAATCTTGCCTACTACTGAGGTAAGACTGACTGATCTGTAGTTCCCTGCCTCCTCCCTGCTACCACTCTTGTGGAGCGGGATCACATGAACTCTTCTCCAGTCTTCTGGGACCTCTCCTGTGCTCAGAGACTCACTAAACAGTTCTGAAAATGGCTCTGCTAGTTACACCCTTAGCTCCTTTAGTACCCTGGGATATATGCTATCAGGTCCCATTGTCGTGTCCACCCTGACCTTAGTGAGCTCTTGTAGGACCCTTTCTTTTGTGCAGGGACTAGTGCACATCTCCCTCCCCACTGTGTCCATGGTGCTGAGCTGTGGGCCCTGCCCTACCAAATCCTTAATAAAGACTGAGCAAAAAGTATCTATTTAGGATAGATGCTTTTCCATGGTTTTCCTCCTCCTCCTCCTCCTCCTCACACACCCCCCTTATCCACTTTGATCTTAGTAATACCCCCTTTGGACATTCTCCTTTCACTAATGTATTTATAGGAAGTCTTGTCACCTTATTTTACTGTTTGTGCTAGTTTTTCCTTGGTTTGGGCCTTTGCCTGCTGTACTGCCTTCCCTACTTACCTTAGAGAAGTTTTGTATGCCTCCCTATCTTCATCCTGCAGCGTTCCCTTATATTTCCTGAAAGCCAGCCTTTTGGCTCTGACCTTTTCTGCTACTGTTATTAAGAACCAAAGTGGTTTCCTTCTTCTTTTGCTCTTGCTTTTCTCTCTAACACAATGGGATGTTGCTTCAAGTATTGCATCCTTAATGCTTGGCCACTTTGCCTGTACCCCCTTATCTGTATTTCTTCTTGCCAGGGATAGCTTAACTGTGTTGGCCATCTTATCAAAGTCAGCTCCTCTGAAGTCCCATATTTTTTGCCTTGGAATGGGATGATTTAGTTCCAGTGGCCAAATTGAACCATACCACGCGATGATCACTGGCCACCAGGTGACCTTCTACCTGGAGATCTGTGATCCTTTCCCTGTTAGTCAGGACTAGATCTAGGATAGCCCTGTCTCTTGTGGGTTGTTCTACCAGTTGTTTGAGGCCCTCCCCCTGCAGCGAATCCACTATCTGTCTAGTTCTGGTAGATGTTCCTGCTGGTATTGACCAATCTATATCTGGCATGTTGAAGTCTCCCATTATCAGAACCTCCCATTTAGCTGTCATGTTTTGTATATCTTCTAACAGTAATGTGTATATGTCCTCCCCCGGTCTGGAGGCCTGTAGACAACTCCAATTCATATGGCTGTCCCATTTCCTCTTTCCAGGGTAACCCACAGTTCTTCTGGCTCCTTATGTGTGTTCTGAATTTTTATAGCTTTGATATTTTCTTTGACATAAAGGGTCACTCCACACCCCCCTTTTGCACCTCAGTCTCTTCTGAGCAGTATATAGCTAGGTACTGAAGTCTTCCAAGTGTGGTTGCTGGTGAACCATGTCTTGCCGATGGCTGCTATGTCTAGTTTAGCATCTGTCATTGTTGTCTGCAGGACTGGGATCTTGTTTCCCAGACTGATTATAGATAGAGTGCCGGAGTGGTGGTGGCCTTACTTCTGGGGGCTCAGAGCTGGGTGGTCTCCTGGTCAGAGGTTGGTGGAAGGCAGCTGCCCTCTGAGGAGGCAAGGGAGCATGTGAGCAGTAGAGCAGTCAGGGAGTAGGGGCAGCTCAAGAGAGTTCCAGGTCCTCGGAGTACAAATAAAGTCAACATAACACAAAACAAAACAAACAAAAAAAATCAAAATATTTCCCAAAAACAAATTTAGGAAAAAAAAAGTGACATTCACTGCTGAAGATATAATTAATACTATGTATAACAATGAAGCAACACAACTAGAAAAAGTTGAATCAACAGGAAGTTGTTATCCCTCTGTACAGACAGCTGGTGAGACCCCATCTGGAGTTATGCATGCAGTTCTGGAGACCCAATCTCTGCAAGGACATAGACAGGATGGAGGCAGTCCAGAGGAAGGCAACTAAAATGGCAGAGGCTACACTGGAAGACATACAAAGAGAGACTTAATGAGCTTAACATGTATACCCTCGAGGAAAGGAGGGATGGGGACATGATAGAAACTTTCAAGTACCTCAAGGGAATCAACAAAGTCCAAGAGGGTAGCATCTTTCAGAAAAAGAGATGTGCAAGAACAAGGGGGCACAATTTAAAGATAGAAGAGGGATGGCTCAGAGGTAATGTGATGAAGTATTATTTCATGGAGAGGGTTGTGGCTGCATGGAACAGCCTTCCTGTAGAGGTTGTGGAGTCAAAATCAGTGGGAGAATTCAAGAATGCATGGGACAGACATAAGGCAATTCTAGGGGTTGGGAGTAGGAGGAAGTAGGCTTTTGGTTAACTAGGATCTGCAACTTATCAATTAGATAGGGAAATGAGCATACTGGGTGGGCCAAGTGGTCCTTATCTGCTGTAAAATTCTGTGTTTCTATGTTTCAACACAACCAGAAAAGGAAAAGAATATTTGTGAATCCTCTGATCAAAATGCTGCAACACTATCGGGATTGCCAGAAAAATCAGATAAAAATAAAACAAAAACAGGTAACCAAAACAATTAGAACTAGAAAGTCAATGATTAAGGAAAAGGCTCTGTCTACTACCACTAGACACTGCACTCCACGATATGCGACTCATGATGAATATCGGGCTCCTTCATCAGAAAGCAGTGCCTCTGATGAAGAAAGGGTTGTCCTGTAATTGTACAAGAACAAGATCATGAGGTATCACAGTTATGCTCTTCCAAAGATAATGAATCAGAATGTGATACTGATGAGGTAGAGGATGTTACCTGGGTTCCCCACCTCAAAAGGAAAAAAAAAACACATCCAGCAAGCACACAGCAAGCCACAGTAAGTAGTGAAAAAAAAATCAGTAATCATGGTAGCTCTTCTGAGGACAGCCACAGTACGCATGAATCAGGGTCTGAAACAATTTCCACCACAATTGCTGCAGTTCCTGGCATTATGACAAAATGTTACACCTCAGTTGTGTGAAGCTATTTTCATGTAGGTCCCAAAAATGAATATTTTGCTGCACCTTTTGTCATTGGGAAGTTAGCAGGGGGAATGTGAGGGGCCAATTCGGGACAACATCACTACAAAGGCATTTGCAAAGAGCACATTCAATCATTCAGGTGGGCAACAGTCCTGATCAAGGAAAAAACATCTGTTATGAAAATAATCCAACAGACAATTATAATTGTGATGAGACTGAGAGACAGGGCAGAACAAAAACATGGTCAACTTCACTGACAAAAGTATCTGGACAAGCTACAGTTTCACCACTGCAATCCTATGGTTTGTGCCCCCCTGCATGAACTAAACAGCAGACAATTACTGCAGTACTTGAACAAAAAACTGCCAACAGTAGATCCCATCAAGTCACATTAAAAATTAATCAGTTAATAGCTGAATTTATTGTCAAGGACTTGCAGCTGCTTTCTGTGGAGGATAATTAAGCAATAAGGCATGAGAAGGTGTGGTATATCATGGGATATCATCATGCCTTAGGTGGTTGGGCATGAGGCCGCAGGTCGAATGCATCCAACCATCTGAGAAGTGACGATATCCCATGATATACCACACCCTGGAGTGACATTGCTATTATGAACTGGATTGCATATATGTATCAATAAAATATTTTACTAAAAACTTCTAAAATGTTTTAGTAATGCATTTTGTAATGTGTAGGGATACATTGAAATAATATAGTCCGTTTCGTTTTTGATGTGGGCAGTAGGTGGCCTTATTGTAATGCTTTGTTAGAATGAAGAAGAAATAGGTTGTGAATTGAATTATTATTTTTTTAATTTGTAGTTACTTGTTCAGCGGGTGACAAGGTTCTGAATTCCCGAGCAGGAATGGTGCTGGCAACCCATGACGCAAAATCACTTTTTTTGACGTGTATTTTCCGAACATAGAAATTAATTTATAAGCTCACCCTGATGTCAAAAAACTAGTGTAGTGCTTAAAATGAGTGTTATTTTAGTTGGGAAGTGCTTTTGAAAAGTAAAGCCGTGATTCTGAGGAAGCGCATCAGCGTGCACCACAGATGCTGATACGCATGCTCAGAGTCTCGTGTTTAGCTTTCAAAAGGCAGTTGCCAGGTAAAAAAAAACATTACTTTAAGTAATGAAATATTTTTTTACGTCTGCGTGAATTAAGTAGTTTATTTTTATGTCCAGCTTGTAAGACCGCACCGCCGGAGACGAACAGGAGCAGCTGACTGTGGGGAATTTTTGTGTAAAAGAATGATGCAAGCGGGAGTACATGAGGAGCTATTGCTGCTGCCGACTGTAAGTTCAGCGTGGCTCCCCATTGCCGTCGGAATTATTTTTTTTTTTCTGCTGGTGAGAAGGCTGGTGAGCGGAGGTTTTCTGAAGCCGTGATGATGTAGCCCGATATCATCACGGCTTCAAAAACCTCACGGCAAATCAGCTTCACGATTTATGATCCCCAGTTCATAACGACAGTTTTAGAGCCCTTTTAAAATACTTTGCTCCATGTTACAACATACCAAGCCATAAATATTTTGTGACTGTGGCTGTTCCCAAAATGTATGAATGTGTGCAAAGTAAAATACTGCAAAACTGGCTCTTAAAGAGATTGAATGTGGTTCTGTGCACTTGACAGACACATGGATGAGTTCTCAGACCACTAATTATATGTGCATGATAGTACATTGGGTGTCATAATCGTCTTCAAACACCACCACAAACAACAGTGTACAGAAAGGAAGACAAAGAATGTCTTCTCTTTGTGTAAGCATGTCTGGCAAGCATCACACAAAGACAATATTTTTGAAGGGTTGCATGACAACATTTCTGAGTGGTTACAGTCCCTGGGACTCAATACCAAATCTGTGGTTTCAGACAATTGCCCCAATATTGTTAGTGCAGTGAACCATGGTGAGTTTACTCACATTCTGTGATGTTCAAACTCTTTAAATCTGTTAGTACTAGTTGTCCTTTCTAGTGACAACAGTAAGGTAACACTTGTGAAAATTTGTGGCCATTTTAATCACTCTGTAAAATGACGTGGTATCTGGGCTGACATCCAGAAAAAAATGCTTCTTGCCAATGCTGCAACTAAAATAAGGTGTTCCAACAAGATGGAACTCAACATTTTACATGTGTGAGAGAATTCTCACACAATTGAAAGCAGTCCATCAATGTACCATGGAGCACAATGTAACAGATGGTGTTGTGCTGAATTAATTCCAGTGGGACTTCATGGAGCATCTTACATTGCTCTTGACTCCCTATGCAAAAATGCTTTAGAATTTTGGTCTGAAAATTTCAGGGTGGCCATGTCTTGAGTCACAGATGTGCCTTTTGAAGATCTGGTGAAAAATATTAATCTGTTGAAAAGTTATTAAATTTTAAAATGTACCATCATTTTCAAAGGGAAAAGTTAGATGTTCACCTCAAAAAAGGACTGTGTCACGTAAGCAATAAGGCATGAAGGGGTGTGTGTAAACCATATTTTACAGCAGAGGCATAGTAAGGCATGAGGCTGTACTGTAAAATATGGTTTACACACACCCCTGAGTGTCTTATTGCACTTTTAAAATTGGCTCCTTTTTTTTTTTTACTTGTGACTGTTGGGAAAAGCATGTTTATATGTAGAAAACATAGATTTTATTGTATGCATTTGTGATAAAATAGTCCTTCCGTGCACTGCAAGTGATGTCATTGATGATGTCATTGTATTATTGCCTACTTTCTTCTTCCTTTTTTTTTTTCCTCTGTTGTTCTCCACATTCAAGATATGGAGTGTTTAGCATGGAATGTTTACCACGGAATACATGGATTCAAAATTCTGTCCAGTTCCACTGGCAGAATGTTTTTCTCCCAACACACTGTACACACAGACAACATAGAGGTTAATGTATGGACATCAGTGGTTATCCACACTATGCAAGTGCCGAGTAGTTATCTTGGCAACTTTAGTTAACCTCGAGAGCGGAGCTCGAGAGGTCAAACTAAAGTTGTCAAGGTAACCACGAGGCACTAGCATAGTGTGGTTGACCACCGATGCCCATACATTGTCTTTTATAGTGTATGGGCATCGGTATTTTGTCACATTTTCGAGCATAAGCAGGAATCTGTTTGAAAAAAACACTCTTACCTTAGCAGTATCACAACCATATATTCGATTTCGTTTGCGAATAAAACATTTTTTAGTTAGGATGAAAACATTGACAGTTTACTCATGAACTGTATATCAATGGAAGAAAAACACACATGCTCATTCAAACTAAAGGAAATGGGGGGGTCAGTTCTGTTATTTTTGCGACGAGATTCACCTTCGTCTGCGAGGTAGGAGCCTAGCATCATAATATCTGACTCTGTTTTCTTTGCATTTTTTTTGTTTTGCTGCTCAATTATGAATGCTCTGCGATCGTTATCCAGACTTTTAGAGAATACAGCGGCTGCCATTATTTGGTTTGTGTTATGGCGTTTTCGGCTTTACGACTGTTTGACTGTTTTATTTTGAGTGCTTTTGACAACGCGCGGGCTGCCATGCTGCCTTGGGAATGACAATGCCTGTGAATTCCAATTTGTTATGCCATCGATGTGATGTTACATCTATGGGTTAACAACACAGCAACGTCACATCGATGATATAACAACACTAGTAAAAGATTGATTTCTGCTATTAACAGCGTTCTACCATACATTACAAAGGCCTTTATTACAGCTAAAGTCTCCTTTATCTCACTGTCAGGGCAAGAATAAGAGAGTTCCCTGGCAAGCAGGTAAAGATAGAAGGGGGATTTTTCACTGTCAGCAAAGAAACAGTTGTAGTGAAAACTATAAACAATACTTATTGTTTCTAATTTGTTTATGTATGTAAGGAGAGTGTGATAATCAGGGAAATAGCATTTAATTCAATTGTTTTATTTTTTATTTAAGGTAGTTTTATTTTTAGGGCCTAGCTGAAATTTTGTTTACAGTGTAAAGGTAGCAGCTATGCTTGTGGTGAAAGATCAGTTCTGGCAGTAGGGGGCTTACTGAAATGCCTGTGTTCCAAATGCCTACTGAGCTGTGTTGCAGACTTTTCACTGCTAAGCAGTTCTTTTTTTTAACCATGTCTAAACCATATTTTACACATAAATAAGAGCCAATCAGATTACATGATTTTACCCTGCCATTTTATAAAAATGGGTAATCCTTTGTCAAAAATAGGAAATCTTTTTTTTGTGCTTTAATAACTTTGCAACCATTGAACCAATTTGTATGACACTTTGCAAGCACCATCAGGGTCCAAAAATATCTTCATGTGCCAAGATTCATTCCAGTCGAATGCGTGGATGCAGAGATATGGAGTGTCAAAAAATGTGAAAATTACAATATTTTGTAAAATTTTTTGTCATGCCACTGCACAAAAATGGAATTTGGTCTGAAATTTTTAGGGTAGAAAGGTCTTGGGTCACAGATGTGCCTTTTGGAGATTTGTTGAAAACATATGAATCTGTTCAAAAGTACTGTAATTACATTTTAAAATGTCCCATTCTTTTCAATGGGAATAGTAAGATGTGAGCCTCAAAACATGATTCTGGGTCGCAAATGGGCAATCCTGTGTCTGTCACAAATTAGTAATCCTTTGTCACAAATGGGAAATCTATTTTTGTGCTGCAGCCATCTTGTTTTTTCGTAACTAGGCAAACAAAGTTAAAAAACATGAAGACATTATGTTTTTTTAAGTAACCAACACATGTGTTCTACTAATCAGGACCCGTTCTATCAGATTATGGTGTTAGTTTTTTCATAAATCACCTTAAAATGTGTTTTACTAACATGCCAAAATCCTTTTTCTCAAATCTGTGAAAAAGAATCACTAAACGGTATCCTGTTTTGCATTTGCAAAAAAGAGTTTTTCTTTTTTTGCAAATTGCAAAAAAAGAACCTGAAGCAGAATTCTGTTTTATAATTTGTGAAAAAAGATTTTTTGCAAATTGCAAAAAAAGAAAGCCTGAAACAGGATCATATTCCACAATTTGCAAAAAACAATGTTTTATACAGTTGTTTTTTTGTCACGTCACACTGAAAAAATGGTTTAGAATTTTGGTCTGAAATTTTCAGGGTACAATTGGCTTGCTCCATGGATGTGCCTTTTTCTGGTTTGGTGAAAGCAGATTACTTGCTCTGGAGTTCTAGGGGTTTAAGTTTTCCTCCATTTCCCATAGGATAACATTGTAATGTGAGGTGTATGCAGTCATTTCTTTGTCACTACACTGTGAAGACATTGCTTCCAATTTTTGTATGACATTTTCATGGTACAAAGGGCTTGCCCTACAGATGTACCTTTTGCTAGTTTGGTAAAAAGATTATCATTTGGTGTGGAGTTATGCAGTTTCAAATTTTCCTGTGATTCCCATAAGATAAAATTGCATTGTGAGGTCTTTCTTTGGTGCTATGCAGCATGGGATGGGAGACAACTACTGTATCTTTAAAATTATGGATGGATGGCCCTGCACTCCCACATGCAAATATGGATAGCACTGTGGACTGATCAGAATGCAGGGCCCAGGGAAATAAGGATACTATTACAATATCTCAAAAATGATGGCTGGATACTAGCGAGGGCCAGAGGGCCCTGTGTGCTCCCACACTCAAATACAGAAACCATTATTGACTGTTGT
This sequence comes from Neoceratodus forsteri, assembly GCA_016271365.2. Taxonomy (NCBI): domain Eukaryota; kingdom Metazoa; phylum Chordata; order Ceratodontiformes; family Ceratodontidae; genus Neoceratodus; species Neoceratodus forsteri. Next base: position 1,014,090,944 of record CM028135.1, read on the forward strand.
GAGCACAGAGCCTGTTGGGCCTGCTCTCCCACAGGGAAATAAGGATACAATTACAATATCTCAAAAATTATGCAAGTATGGGAGGGCCCTGCACTTCCATAAGCAAATAAAGATATGATTATACTATCTCAAAAAGTAAAGAAATTCTTTGCAAAAAACTTTGTTAATGCATTAGTTAGGGTTCAGCATCAAACGTAGGGAAATGTCATGTTAGGGGTTCTAACCGTAACACCACACCCCAACCCTGCAGGCAGCAGCATGTGTAAGGGGGGTGCCTTGAGGTTGTCAACCCTAATGCTCATCCCATTCTCATATGCGGTACCCATCTCAGTTTATTTACTCATGGAATGAGGTGAGCATTAGGGTTGACAACCCTAAGGCACCCCCCCATGCCTGTTGCTGCATGCAGGGTGGGGTGGGGTGTTAGGGTTGGGAACCCTAACATGACATTTCCCTACTTTTGACTCTAGACCCTTGACTTGTTCATTAACAACATTTTTTGCAAAGACTATATATATATATACACACACACACACACACACACACACACACACACACCCCTTTATCTCTTAGATAGGACAGAAAAAAGGGGAAGGGGAGTGGTAGCATATTCAGTATAGGAAATATGATACTGTATGAAGACATTTCTGACAAAATAAAAAAGGAAGGCAGTAACACAGAGTCCTAATGGATCAAAATCAAAACAGTGATGGAGAAAGGTATTATAATTGGCCTATGCTATAGACCTCCCAAAAGTAAAAATGAGATATCGAAGGAAATAAACATTGAGTATGAGAGGGCTTGTGAGGTGGGCCATGTGGTGTTCATGGGAGACTTGAACTTTGGTGATATCAACTGGCATAAAATGGAAGCTACTAACTGTCAAGGTATTACATTTCTAAAAACAACTGAATAACTAGGCCTTAGGCACATATAACTGCTCCAACTAGAGGAAAGAACATTTTAGATATAGTTCTAAGTACAAATGAGATAAATGTTACTAACTGTAAGATACATGTGCCACTTTGGAATAGTGATCACAATAGTGTCTCTCTCATTCCAAGAATGCATCCCAATAAACAAAGGGTGCAGGGTGATTAATAAATATAACTCCACAAACCAAATTACAATCCATGGAGATTTGAAAAAAATAAATTGGGATGCAGAACTAAGTAACAAAGCCACCAGTGAAATATGGGATATAATTAAACACATTTTCTCAATATGTGATAGACATATCAAAAAGATAAAGAAATACAATAGCAGAGGCATTAAACCACAATGGCTGACAAAAAGCCTAAAAAGATTATTAAAGAAAAAAACATCACCCCTATGAGCTATATGTCAAGAACAAAACAGAAGACAACTGAAAGAAATACAAAAATGTCCCAAAAATGCAAGCATAAAATAAAGAAAAATAAACAAAAAATGGAGATAGGGCTAGCAAAAAATGCTAGTAAGGATAACATGAAAGGGTTCTATGGATATGTAAACTCCCTTCAAAGTTCAAAAAGTGGACTATGTTCTATAATATCCAATAATCAACTTATTGAAGAACCCAAGACCATGGCTGACATATTTAATGCCTACTTTGGATCTGTATTTTCCAAAAATAAACTATGCCTAGGAGATCTCTCAAAAAATACAAGGGCTACAATTAACATAACCACTGACTGTATTATTAAAAAGAATCAATTCCTACCAGCTCCAACTTTTACCTATATTATTTGATAATACACCTCACTAGAATGAGATATTGGATGCTCATAAAGTTATTCCTCTGACTCCTCCTATTCTCCTCTCTGGCTGGAAATTGAAAAGTTCTTATGTCTTACATGATTTGAACCAAAGAGCTCTTCCCTTTCTATGTGGAAAAAACTTTAATCGGTTGGAAGTCTCTCCACTAGGTTCCCTTTTGTCAACACAATCCCAGCTTAACACTCTTCTTAAGGTCCCCTGGGCCAGAGATGTAACACAAACCCTCTTCAGCAATCCAAACTTTCTAATCTGGGGTAAACCACTTAAGTCCAACCCTTTTTGGCCTAACATGTGTATTGAGAGAGTGGATGAGCTAGTTAATAATCACAAATTGATACGTTTCCAGGAGGCCTGCCTCCTCTATAACTGGTCTCCTACTACATATTTAAATATAGTGTATAGTGGAGTGTTGTTCTGTATAATTCCATCCCTTTCAAAATGCTGTTCTTCCACAGTTCCAAGGTCATGGAATGCTGTTCTACCCTACTGTGGTAGAGCAGCATTTTAGAACCTCTAGAGAATGTATGAGTCAGTTTCATTTTGAAAGCAAAGGAACTCACAAATCACATTTTTCACACAGTACTATACACTATAAAAAATACAAGATGAGCAACTCTATGCACAACCAGTGTGTTTTTTCACCTTGGGGTTCTGATTCCCATGGACCTCTCGAGCTTCACTCCTGAGGTCAGAGGAATCAGAATCCCTCCGTGGCAGAACACACTGGTTCTGCATAGTTGCCCATTCAGAATTCTCTATATCTATAGATCTGCTATAGATATGCTGCTGCAGCACTTTGGCACTGGATTGTGGACCAAGACCTTATCAGCTACCCTGACCCCATATCTTAATTATCTGATGTCCTCTCACTTGATAACCCACGCCTATAAATTTTTCAAACCACAATGGCTGGATTAGAAGGGCAAAGAAGTTACTGGTGGGACCAGTCCCTATTGACTTTTACCTCTCCCAGAAACTGGCCAAGAATTTGGAAACATGTCTACCAATACCTTAAATGGGACAGGTATAGATACATGCAGGTTCAGATTAATCACAACTTGTACTACACCCCCGGTCAATCTATGCAGGATAGGGCTGTTATCCTCCAATCTTTTTGCCAAGTGCTTGCAGCTTCCTAGGGACCTGCTGCATATGTTGTGGTCATGTGATAAAGTCTCCCCATTCTGGAACTGCATCAAGTCTCATCTGGACCCGTTGCTATCCCTTTCTGACAAGTTTACCCCTGAAATCTGTATTTTAGGGGATTATACAAATCTTCAAGGCTGTACTCAAAGAGCCTACATGGCCTTAATCTCAGCCTGTGCCAAAAAAGTACTGCTCAGACACTGGATTGATGCATTGACACCTTCTCACACCTTCTTATACTAAATGACAGAACGGGATTTTGCTGGGAGGACTAAGAGAGATTGGAAAAATATAAACACGTTTGGGATCCTCTCTTTAGTCTGCTGATAACCCAATCCACTCCAACCCCTTCTGTTACAAGTGTCCCTGTTTAATACAAACCATTATCCTCCTAAGATATAATTCATACCTGGAAATTACCCTAGATTCAAAATTTGTGGCAGGTGGGTGGGTAGGGAGGCTGTGGGAGTTGAGAGGGGTGGGCCAGGATGAGTGAGAGGTAGGGTGGGGTACATGGACTGATTTATTACTTTGTTAGACAATTGCTGTACCTTTCTGCTGATTCATATTGTCTTTGGTTATGTATACTCAGCAATTTGTATCTGACTTGTTCCATGGATGCCTGTATAATTACCAAGAAATCAATAAAGCATATTTAATGAAAAAAAAAAAAGAATCATCGCCCTTAAAATGACACACTCGGCAGGGCCAGATAGCATATCAACAATAATGCTAAAACTCTTAGAACCACTAATAGCATGTCCACTAAGACTATTATTTTTAAAAGGAATTTCAAATAATGAAGTCCCACCAGATTGACTATCAGCTATGGTTATACCAGTCCACAAAAGGAGTTGCAAAGCGAACTATACAAACTATAGACCAATTAGTCTGACTTCCATCCCCAGGAAGATTATGGAGTTTATACAATAAGATTTGGTAAATGGGCACATTGAGAAACTTGGTTTTGAGGATAGGGAACAGCATGGGTTTCTGGCAGGTAGATCATGTATAACAAACGTATTGTGTGTTTATAAGAAAATATTGGCAACTCTAGAAAGAGGTTTGCAGGTGGATTGCATATACTTGGACTTCACAAAGGCTTCTGACAAAGTACCACATAGAGCCTAATACAAAAGTTGATAGACATTCAGGTGGATTACAGAATTGTACAATGGATCCGAGGCTGGCTGAATGGCAGAAATCAGAGGGTTAGCATAAATGGTTACTTATCTTAACCTGTAGCTGTGACTAGTGTGTGGTGCCACAGGGCTCAGTGCTGGGGACAATGCTGTTCCAAATAATTATTTCCGACAAGGACAAGCAGGTAACTAACTGGCTAAGTAAATACGCAGATGACACAAAACTCACTGGTGTCATCAATACTCAAGAAGATGTTGTCACACTTCAGAGGGATCTAGAAAACATATAAAAATGGGCTGATACTTGGGGGATGAGCTTGAACAGTGAGAAGTGCTGTGTTATACACTTTGGCCAGCAAAATAAAGAAAGCCATATACCAGCTGAATGGACTGCCTCTTAGAATCAAGCGATGAAAGAGATTTGGGAATAACAATCACTGAAAAATTAGCATACGATACACATTGCAATACACAAATCATTAAGGCTAAGAGACTACTCTGGACAATAAAACTTAATTTTTGAAGCATAGATGAAAGAGTGATAATGCTCCTTTGAAGATCTTATGTTAGACCCCTACTTGATTATGATATCCCAGTTTAGGGACCTGTTACCAATGGTACTACAGATTGAATAGAAAGAATCCAAGACAAGCTACCAAAATGATACATAATATAAGACATTTTTCCTATAAAGAACGCCTACAAACACTAAACCTTGTGTCCCTGGAGACAAGGATAATACAAGGTGATCAACTCTTATGTTATGACATAATGCAAGATAACTATCTTTTAAGTGAACTGGAATTTTACTTCAAAAATGATAGAATGGGTATAAGGGGCCATCCCTTGCAAATGAAACCTAAAATATTTAATACTAATAAAAGGAAACCTTTCTAAACACAAAGAGTGGTTAATCCATGGCATAAACTACCTTTAGAGATTGTAATCAATAAAGAAAGTTTATAAAAAGGCTAGACACCTATATTTCAAATGGAAATATTCTTTCTTACTATGAGTGAATGGCAGGAGCACAAGTGGGCTAACCACCTTCTCAGCTCCTTATATCTTAGCGTGCACCTTTGTATATTTATTGCAAAAAATTACATTAATGTAAACATTAGGGTTGAAGAATGCAAAGTGCACAAGGAAGGGATAATGAAAAAACATTAGGGATTTGGGTCTATAGAGTACTGGCGAATCAGTGATGGGGTCATCCTTGGGGTTATCAATCAGCCAGCCCCTTCCCCCGAGCCTGTAGCCTCCTGTCCGTAGCACAAGGTACAGCTTCAGGCTAGTGCCTCATAGTGATACAGTGGCCCAGATATTCAAAGAGTTGAGCCATGCACAATAGGGTTGTGCCTGCGCAAGTCGAGATGTGCCATTCTGCGATATTCAGCGGAGGCAGTTGCCCAAATCATGCTGAGCAACAGCACAATGATAATGAAGGCATGCACAACTGAAGGGTGAGGAACCATGCATAAATGGCGCAGTGTGATATTCAAGACTTGCGCCATGCACAATAGAACAACAGCGGAAGTTGCGCCATAGCGGAAATGAGCCAAAATAAAAAGGAGCAAGGGAGAAGCGCAAGAACACTACAGGGAAGCCACATGTGTCAGAGGCAGAGGCATACAGACAGGGCAGGAGGCACAAACAGGGCAGGCCAGGGAAAGGGCAGTCTGAACAGCCAGGCACTGGGAAGGTGTGGGGAGCCACACAGCAGAGAGGCCAGCACAGGCAGGTGTACCCGGTGCAGGGGAGGTAGCAGCCAGGACAGCAGAATACAGCAGCAGCTGCCAGTGGGGTGAACACAAGCTAGGGACATAGCCAGTGCCACCTTCCACATGGAGGCCGTAATGAGTGGGGTGAGAAAGCGGGCAGCAGGGGTGTGGTCATGGAAGGGCCCGTCGGTGGTATGCCCCCAACAGGCAGTACCGAGCCCGCACCGGCTTTGAGCTGTACACTGATACTGAGATAGTGGGCTGGTACCGCATGAATAGGGCAATTCTGAGGCAGCTCTGTGAGCTGTGCAGTGATGTGATGCAGGCAGCCACACGACGGAGCCATGCCCTGTCAGTGGAGACTAAGGTAACAGCCTGCATTTGCTTTCTCACCACGGGTACCTTCCAGAGACCTACTGGAGACACCACAGGCATAACCCAGTCGCCATGTCATGCCACCTCACCCAATTCCTCAGCGCACTGCTGCCACATGCTGCAGAGTACATCCATTTCCCCAGCACAGTGGTGGAGTGCACAGCAAACATGCAGGAGTTCCACAGGGTAGCACATATGCCTGGTGTGCTAGTGGCAATAGACTGCACCCATGTGGCCATATGCACACCACCTGGCCCCAAGGAGCCGCATACATAAATTGCAGGGCTATGCCAGCATCAACTGCCAGGTGGTGTGTGATGCCAGGGGTGCATCATCAATGTCTGTGCCACGCACCCTGGGGGAGCACACGATTCTTTCATCTGGCACCAGTCGGCACTGTGCCACAGATTCGAGAGTGGGGACATCCCCACTGGACACCTACTGGGTGAGTATGCAAACCACATGGACAATCATAGGGCCTGGGGGGGCATGGCCAGAGTGGCCTGGGTAGTGGCCTACATGGCCTGGGGCAGGGAGATGCTGATCACAAAACTAACCTCCGCCCTCTACACAGAGGTGACGGGATACCCACTCCGTCCCTGGTTGCTCACACCCTATCAGTGGCCAGCAACCCCATCGCAGCAACATTACAATGAGGCACACGCCACCACATGTAATGTCATCGAGCGGGTGTTTCGGATGCTGAAGGCACGTTTCCGTTGCCTGGACACCTCTGGCGGTGCCCCACAGTATAGCCCCTCAAAGGCCTGTGGGATATTTCTGGCCTGTTGCATCCTGCACAACATGGCCAACAAATGTGGGATAGCCATACAGGTCGAAGAGGGGGACAGCGATGGGGATGATGGGGACACAGGTGATGATGGTGATGGGCAGCCCCCCTTGGCCGACGGGACCCTCGACTGCTCCGGCTGGCACAGCTGCACCGGGACACCATCACAGAGGAGCACTTCAGCCAACCCAGGTAAGTCATGGGGCCATGCGCAACCACCAATGGCCAAGGCACAACCCACAAACACGCATGGACACACAGCAGGGGTGCATGCCTCAAGGGAAGTGGCAGGGCACAGAAGCACACACACAACCAGGGATGGGTGAGGATTAACATGCCATGCCGAAGGAACACACACACGCTCACACACAATGCAACAAACGTGCACAGAGGGCAGAAGGCAGACCGACCCAGAACGCACACCCTAGCAACACACATGTCCACAGGCCTCCACCCCCACTGCCTGTCCATGTGCGTGTGTCAGATGCTGAGCACCATTGCACATTGGTGTAAAGCACAATGCAGGCATCATCATGCACATGCAACTGCAGACAGTAGCCAGGAGGGTGTGCAGGTGGACTGTGTGTCCATGTGCAGGGCCGGGTACCAACCCGTGAACTGCCCACTGAAACACATAATGCACACAGGGCAGCACCAGATAGTAGCCACGCTGGGAGACAGATCTGTCATGCGACACAGTGCCATGGCCACCACAGATGCGTGGGTGGCCCCGCCAAGACCCGCCAGCACTGAAAGGCTGACCACTGGCCTCATGGGGTGGCACCGATGGTCCCCAAGGGGTTCCACTGCATGAACGTGACCATGCTCGCGCAGGGGTCTGCAGCACACTGAACATGCCTGCACCAGGAGTGCTCGGGATGCCCACAGCTGAACCCGGCATCGACAGGGTGGGAGTCGCATGATGCCAGGAACGGGGGGTGGATAGTGCACTGTGTGGAGTGCACGATGCATGGGCACCTGACTGTGTGCCCATTGTGGCCATGACAGCAATGAATGCCTGTGCATGCCTGTCAATGGCAGTGGTCACATCCTCCCGCAAATGGTCCATCCCTGCCAGGATCAGTGCGGTGTCCCTGATGCAATGCTCCTCTGCCCACTCCAAAGCCACACGCAGTGCATCCACGGACATCGCAAGCTGCATCTGCTGCTGGACCGATGCTCACAGTAGGCAGGTGTGCTCATCCAAGAGGTCATCAGCCTCCTCGGCATCCTGTCCCTCAGGGTGTGCAAGGTCCTGATGTTCAGCACCCCTTGAGGGTGGGTGCTGCGCACCAGGACCAGGTCTGGGCATGTCCACAGCCAGTGCACAGATGCCGCCGCTGAACCCTGTACCCCCAAGCCCATTGGGCTACTACTGATGCTGCCCCTCCGGCTGCCACACCCCGGGGCTCAGTGGTACCGCTGCAGTGGCCTCAACAGCCCCACTGTCCTGAACAGACACCAGTGCTGCCCCATTGGTGCTGACAGGCACAGTCTGGGACTGTGCTGACATGCAGGCCTCCACGGTGGCACCACCCACAGCCATGGGCGTGGATTGCCCTGCTGTGTGGTCATCCCGTGGCACACAAGTGTCACTGCCCATGACGGTCATGTCATCATCACTGGTGCCGGACCCTGCCCTGGCTACAGCCACAGCATGCTGGCATCCGTGGATGCCAGCACTCAGGGACGCAGGCAGGGCTTCCTCCACACCTGTTACAACGACATCAGTGTGGACAGCCAGGCGGCCCCACTGTTGAAATGATCCACATATACCTGTGGAGGTGGATGGTCCCACCTCCGAATCCATCCGACTGTCCGCAGTGGACAGGCCCACCACCACTGACCCATGCAGATGCTCAGGATCTGTAAGGGAAAGCAAAGTCAAGTTACTGCGTGTGACCTACCCTGCCCCCCCATAGACAGACCATGACTTACTATGCAGTGATGGGCCACCACCTGTCTGGAAGCCACCACCCAGAACACCCTCATTGGCACTGCGCTGCATGCTTCCAGCAAGCCTCTCCTCCGCTGGGGTCAGCTGTACCACCTCCGGCTGTCCTCCACCTGTTGCAGCATGTGCTGCCCTGATGGCAGCCACCTTCTCCTTTACCCTCCTCCTGTCCGTGCCCATCTTCTTCTTACACTCCTGCACGAAGCGCTGGTGGCTGCCATGCAGGTTCACGGCATGTACCACCTTCTCCCATGCAGCAGCATGGGCTTTCGGGGTTCCCCTCACCGCCCACTGAGAAGTGGTTCCTGATCCAGGTAGGCCTCAAACAGGGCCTCGGTTTCAGCCTTTGTAAAGTTCGGCCTCCTCCTCCTCCTCCTCCCACCACTGTTTTCCTCCTCTCCAACAACCTGCTGGGTCATTTTGTAGCCTATAAGAATGGCAGTTGTTACCTGTGACTGTGCAGTCCCATGCATGTCCCTGAATCCACAGTCCACACTCCCAAACAACATGCAACTCACCAATAAACTGCAGTAACAGATTATGGCCACTGCAGCACATTGTCGCACGTTTATAGAGCAATCCATGCAAATGAGGTGAGGAGCAACTTTAAGTAGATGCAAATTGCAGTGCGGCACCCTTGAATGGCTGATTAGATGATTTGTATATGACGGCTGAATATCGCGCTGTTGCGCAATTATGTTGAACGTGCTGAGCCAATGGCGCAGTCCTGTGACATGCATAGTACACCTTACTGTGCATGCCCAGGTTGCTGACGCAGGAGTCTGCTGTGCTGATGATGTGCTGTGTGCAGTAGGCAATGCAGGGCATGGCCACCATTGTGCCAGTGGTGCTATAGCAATGGTCACTTCATGGCGCTTTGGCACTGGGCCATCATAGGCACAATGGCCCAACTGCTCGGTAGTCCGCTATGGTGCTGGCACACAGGCAGCCAATCGCGCTACACACATTGTCTTCCGATGGTGCTGTGCGTGGCCATGCACCAGAGACCCTTGACCCTGTGCCCGACCTTTGCCCCTTAGGTGCCATGCGTCAGGCATGGGTGCACCTCTATCGCGTTGTTCGGTAACAACGCGATGGGGAATGGCAGCGCTGTACCACGCAGCATCTGCATGTGAGGAGCTGTGCTGCAGAGCGCCATATTGCCTGCTATATCTTCTAGGATGGCGCGTAGACAGGCAGCACAGTGGACAGCAATTGAGCTCGCCAATCTGGTGGCAATTGTGGAGCCACACCATGGGCCTCTCTTCGGGGAGGCTCCCCTGGACAGGGCCAGGACCCAGGTGTGGCAGGAGGTGGCCACTGCCCTGGAAGAGGCCACTGGATGGGGGCGGAGTGCAGAGCAGTACAGGCACTGCTATGGTGACCTGCGAAGGAGGAAGCCGGAGCTACTGGCCTGACTGCGGGCACGTGCCAGGAGGGGCACAGTGCCATGTCCAGGTAGAGGTACCGTCAACACACTTTTATCATCCATATGGGTCACAGTGTTGTATGTGTCCAGCACATAAGGGAGGGACTGTATGGGGTTGGCCGTGCGTGTTCACAGGGAGTGGGGTGGGTGGGTGGGTCTGGCAGGGTGGGAGGCACACACCTTGGGGCAGGGGACTTTGCTTCGGGAATGTACTGATGTTCTTCTCTCCTTTTTTTCCCCACAGGCCCGGACGAACTCTGAAGATTGTGGGAAGAGCGGTGGAGGGGGGAGGACAGTGCAGCCAGGTGGGGCGAGGGCCATCACCACCCACCTGACCGGCCTGATGAAGGTGCGTGCCATACATCCATGATTACTACTGCATGCTGTGTGACAGGGTGGGCAGCAGGGCATGGCCACCATTCATCGACACCACTGCCATGAGTGCAACTTGTTACAGTCAACACTGTCCAGTGGTAATGCATGTCTGGGTGTGCGTCACTGGTGGTCCATGCGTGCACCAGGTGCATGGCTGTGCCACTGCCTTTGCACCACATAGCCATGTCACTAAACGGCCACGGTGGTGCTGTGTGTGACTTGGCCTGTGGGTGTGTGCAGCGTTCTGCATGGCTGTATGCACCTGGGTGGGCAGGTCCTGTGGACGTGATCACTGCAGGTGGTCACACACCATCACAGTGGTATGTCCCATGGCCGTATGCCATGCACAGTGGGCGGGCTGTATGGGGTTGTGCATTCACACCTATTGACTGTGCTCCCTTGTCCTAGGTACCCTGCCATCTCAGGGACATATGGGACACTGTGAGGAGATCCTACAGCTGGTCCGGGAGTCCCTGGACATACTCAGGAGGATGGACACGATGGCAGAGCTGAGGAGGCACAGAGGCTGGAGGTCACAAAGTCCTGAACGGCGGTCCCGATAGGAATCCATTGGTCCCTGACTTCTCCTATCCCCCTGGACCCACCCTCACACCCCTCCTATCCCATACCATTTGTCCACCCCTCCCCTACCCACCCCCACCTTGTTTGTGGCCCCCCCAAGCTTGTATATAGTTTTTATTCTTGTACATAGTTGACTGTTATATTTTTTCAATACATTTGATTTTGATATGAATACTGTGGTGGTCTCTGATTTGCAGCGGGCTATAGGTGCTCAGCTACAGTGGTATGCATGGTGTCAGGGGTGGTGCAGTCATGGGTATGTGTGTGTGTCCGTGTGGTGGTGACTATGGTGTGGGGGTAGCTATCAGTCAGTGTCTGTGGTGTGTGTGTTGTTTCCTGTGCACTGGATGAGTGTGTGCAGTGGTCCATGGCGCGTGCTCTGTGTCCATGACACACCCATTGGCCCATCCATGGCCTGTGCAGCTGACACACATGCATGTCTGTGACCTGCACGGTCTGCTGGCATGTCAGTGGTGGCAGTCCCTGCAGGGCGGCCACTGTACCCATCACTTTGCTGGGTTGCCTCTGTCACTGGTGTGGTGCATACCTGGCTCGGGTGGCACTGTGGGCACCACAGTCGTTGTCCCACCTCCATGCTGTGCCTTGTGTGTGTTGCAGGGGATGTGCCCCACTGTCTGTGGCTTGTGCTCAGGGCGACTACTGGTGGTGTATGGGTCCACAGTGCCTGCGCAGGGTGGCTGGCACTCCAGTGCCATGAAGGACTGTGGGTTGTGTGTACATGGCTTACATGGGCCCACAATGGGAGCTTGGTTACCCCACCACTGAGTCCCTGTGTTGGTGTGCCCTTGGGTATGGGTGAGTGTCTGTCCATACCCTGTGTGGCATCCGGTGTGGTGCATGCTTCCATGCACCACTGTGGGTGTCTGTGCTGGCTGTTGTGGCCAGTGGTGGGTCGGGGTGTGTCACTGGAATACTGTGCAGGGCACTGTACCACTGGTGGTGGTGTCAAGGGCACACCCTGTCCCGTGTGGGGTACCTCTTGTGCCGACGCATGGTCGGTCTCTCAGCAGTACCTCGGGGGGACTGTGTGTGGTGGCAACGTGTCTGCCGTTGTTGCATTGCCATGTGCTGCAACCCACTGATGGGTGCTCGTGGTGGGGCTGGCTTGCATGGTTCTGTGGTGCACAGGGTTGCATTGACACAGTGGGGGTGGTGGCATGCATGGGGTTTCCTGCAGTGGTGGTCACTGCTCATGGGGGGGTGTCTGGGGGTCACAGTGCAGGGTGTGCTCTGCACTGGGGGAGATGGTGTGGCACGGCGTGGTCTGCCCTCCTTGTGTGCCAGTCACAGCTTGCCGGTAGGTATGGTGGGGCACCATAGCCAGGCTGTGGGTTGGTTGCTGGTCTCCATGGGCCAATGGTTATTCCAGCCCTCCCCCAGTTGTGCTGTACTTGGGGTGTGAGGGGATGATGTCTGTTCTGCTGTGTGTTCCTGTGCCCATCTGCGGCATGGGTGGTGGGCCCCTACCTCCCTGATTGTGCTGTTACATTGCTCTGCAGCTGGGGGGGCTCCCTGGTTGTGCTATGGCACCTCTGGACTACTCAGCTGAACATCCCTAGTTGCGCTATAGAGCATCAAATCTGCTCAGCTTCCCCTCCCTAGTTGCGTTATGGTGCAGGTGATGCGATATTCAGTTGTCAGCTGTAGATGCAATTTGGCCTGCTCCGTTTTTGCATATTGCATCTCTTATACATGGGCGCAATAGACTTGCACTTGCTCCTGCTATTGCGCACTTTCTGGGTGCAGTTTGAATATCTGGGCCTGTGTGTCTAACATAATCTGTTGTAGCTTTCTTCACACAGGGTCCTGCATGAAGACATCATATCTGAGCCCGTCTAATCAGGATAGGGGATGGGCATTAGGGTTGACAACCCCAAGGAAGACCCCACCACTGATTTGCCAATACTCCATACACCCAAATCCCTAAGGTGTTTTCATTTTCCTTCTTTGTGCACTTTGCATCCTTCAAACCTAATGTCTGCATTAACATACTTTTTTTTGCAATGGATTTCCCTTCTTTTTATGATAGTGGAATTGTATCCTCATTTGCAAAGGTCTCTTTGGAACCTGCTCAAAATGAAATAAATACTGTACTGGAGACAGTTCTGAGTCAGTGTAGGACCCACACAGCCCTCAGCACACATGTCAATACCTTGTGGGTAAGACTCCCTTACACACCACAGGGTGTGGCATCTGTGCCAAAACTCTACTCCATCCCTACCCAGGCAGGAGCTGGTGCTGCATGCTGTAGCACCTTTTCCATCAGTCTAGTTCCATTAAACTGGCTCATTGAGTTCACACCTGAACCCAGCTCACTGGCACAATAAGGCAACGTGGTCCCCAGTGGTGCAACGGATATCCTTGCAAACAATGTAACTTCATAAACTCTTTGTTGTTTAATATTTTGACCCCAAAATTTCAACATAATCATCTTATGACCCCACCTCATGAATCTACAGTAGTAGGTGAATATTTTAAAATCCCTGCCAAAATGTCATTCCGCACCACAGGTGCAAAAACACATTTCAACCAGGATGAGAAAAATGACAGCTGTCATGTTCATGAGGTGGTGTGAAAAATGACTGTGTTGAAAATTTGGGTTAAGATATTCAAAATTACCAAACTTATGCGTGTGTGCAGAAAAATTTCAACATACATTCATAACTTGGACAATTCTTTGAATTATTTTTACAAAGTTTCAACATGGCCTTTTTGGGACCCCACCTAATGCATACTGGTGGTGAAATTACAATAATTGGGCCCAAAAGGTGATTTCATGCACTGACCACAAAATCGCTTTGCAGCGCTGATTACCAAATTTCACTGACAATGCTCATGAGGTGGGTTCCCAAAAAGGACATGTTGAAAATTTGGTGAAAAAATTAAAACAAATTACCAAGTTATGAGCATAAGTTCAAAACCCCATTGAAATACTGTACATTATATGGCACTGACCTATATTTCTGAGTTCACTGTTCGGCTTTAATGAAAGCAGGCATGTCTTGGTCCCCAGAGGATGCCAACGTTTGACCATGGGTGTTAAGTATAGGGTAAGGGTGTGTGTGGGGTAGTGGGTGATCAGTGGGAGGGTCAGGATGGGGGCAGGGGGACAGCAGCAATTACGTGGGATCATTTTTTCTTTTCAGGTAACAACAAAAAGGCATTGGGGGACTCTTTTTTCTGGAACAACAAATATTAAATAAAGCAACTTTCAGACACTGGGTTTGGGATCCCCAGTGCCCCATACTAGTAGGGGGGCTTTTAAATGCCGGCACAGGGATTGGACTCCCTAATGCATATAAAGTTACAATATATACATTGGGCTTGGGGATGTGGGGGTGATAGAACAACCCTAGCACGAGGATTGGACCCCCCCCAATGTCAGCAAATATACAATATATACATCATGCTGGGGGGGGGGTCGCTAGACCACCAGGGAGTGGTTTTGTTTTTATAAAAAGAGGATGGTGGCTAGGGAGGGATGCTAGACCACCAGAAATGTGGTTTTCATTTATGAAAACAGGATTGGGGAATTTGGCTAAATATACACTTCACTGTGTGGCTACACAGTGACAGTAGCCCTGTTCCTGCTGAACGAGTCACGACACAGCAGGGAACATCCAATGACATTTTGTGAAACAGATGCCATTTTATGATTTGCTAACAAACATGACAGTTTATTGTATATCATTCCCTGCTGTGTCATGACTGGATCAGCAGGGATGGGGCTACTGTCACCGTGAAGCCCACAGTGAAGTAAAGATGATATTACTGTTATTTTCATTCTGGGTTGGGGAAGGGAATGCTAGCTACCCTTTACATTGCAAGCCATAAAGACAGAGGTTCTCCATTTGTGGATGGGTTCCCTAAATGCCTCACAGCATGTTTGAGATTGAAAGCCAGCTGATACCATTCCCACCAAGAGAGTGCAAACCCTCCATAGACATATGGTGCCCTTAACATCATAATCTCAAGTCTGGGTGGCTTTCCTTGCCACAAAAAAATTTTAATAGCCCTATCTATTTTCCTCAGCAGTTTTTGTTCCTTACAAGAATTGGTAGATTTTGAAATAAACAGTATAGCCGAGGTGCAATATTCATCTTGATTGTATTTATTTTCCAGTTCCTAGTTGCTGACCTTTGAATGGGTATGGAATCTAGGGCTGATACTTGACGATGAGCTCACACTCCATTCATGGGTGGTCGGCTTTGGTCAAGTCCTCTTTTTGGATTTAAAAATTATTAAAAGAAATGGAAAATTTTATACAGATTTATATAGGAAAGAAACAACAAAAAATACGATACTTCATTCAAGAAGCTTTTATCCAAAAAGCCATAAACAAAAACATCCCATGCAGTCAAATGCTTAGACTAAAATGTAATACTACCATCCCTGAAAATTGTGAAAAAAATCTTAATGATTTAACTGAAAAATTTACAAATAGAGGATATTCTGAAAAAACTCTTAAATTAGCAAGAGAAAGAGTTAATTCTAAAGCGCACGACAGTTTACTTTCAGAAAGGGTAGCAGGTTCTAGTCCCACTGTTGAGAAAATCACCATGTCAACTAAATATTCTGACAGTTTTGATAGAATCAAACATATAGTTTTATCCAGTTGGAACATTTTACAAACCAGTGAGACTGGGCAAAGGATCTTTGAACAAAAACCTTGGGATACAGTGTGGAGAACTACAACTATACACAAAATTGTAAAAACACAACATTGGAGACAAAATAGAGAAGGAATGGGTTGGTTAAAGAGTGATATTAAAGGTTGTTATCCTTGTGGCAACTGCATTCATTGTAACTGTGGTAAAAAAAAACAAAGATTATTAAAAGTACATGGGATGACAAGGTATACCACATTAAGGATTTTATAACCTGTAGTACAGAGTTTGTAATTTATTGTACTGTTTGTCTGTGTTCTTTATATTATATTGGCGAAACCACCAGACCTTTAAAAGTAAGAATTACAGAGCACAAAAGCAACATAAGAAGGGGGAACTTAAGGTCTCTTTTGGCAAGACATTTTGCTGGAAGACATCATCAAATCTCATGTTTGAAATTCTTTGGAATTGAACAAAATACCGGAGTTATCAAGAGGAGGCAACAGAGAAAGAATTTTCTAAAGCGAGAAGCATGGTGGATATTCACTCTCAGAATTCATTTGCCAAGATATGGACTTAATAAAATCCTAAATTGGACTAATTATGATTAAATGACCCCCTATTTTTGGTCAAGACTTAGAAACAATGAATTAATGTTTCTGTTTGTCTAGCTTATTGTAAACATTCCACATCTAGTTCTCTGTACAGTGGTTGCTTCTGTCCAGTTTATACTGTCTGTCTCTCCCTAGTTTTTCTTTCAATAATATTTTCTAACTTTTCTTTACATTTTTATGTTGATTACGTGCAGCGCAAGAAACATATTGTGACAGCTTTCTCAGAAGCAGGTTGTGGATGCACGGTACTGCTGTGGCCAATGCCCCCACAGCCTGCAAAGGTTTGTCCCACTTCCCCCAATGCCGTGGCATGCTGCTGGTGACACAACTTTGGAACCTTGCCACCAACTTGTGAGAAATCAGCTGCTGCAATCAGGCGCCACCTCTTCATTGCAGCGTAAGCAATCCGCTGCAATGAGAGAGTGACCTATCATTGCAGGGCGGGATTTCACAACACTGGTATTGTTTCCGAACATGGCAGCGGCTTGCCACCATGTTCATAAACAATATTACCCTCCCCCCACCATGTTTGTCTGCCAATGGGGGAGCCTACATCCTGTTGGCATAATGTGACCCCCCCCTTTATTGTCTGCTGACAGAATGCCCAATCCCCGTCAGCAGAATGGCTTCCCCCTTTTGTTCTTTGCCACCAGGTGCCCAATCCCCATCAGCAGAATGGCATCCCCTTTGGTCTTTGCCAACGGGGTGCCCAATCCCCATCAGCAGAATGGCATCCCCCCCCATTGTTGTTTGCAGATAGGGGTGCCCAATGCCCCATCCAGCTGCCCACCCCCAGAAACAAGACTCCAGTGGCAAGCTGGGAGCCCACCCCAGTGTGCCACATGTCCCTGAAAATAAAAAACAGTCCCACGACTTCTTGTTTTTATTTTTTTTACCTGTGAAAAAGGAAACTGTCCCTCGGCACTGTCCTTGACCCCCACCCGTAATCCGCACCCACCCACTGCGCACCCTGCCTCCCCCACACACCCTCACCCTATACTTACCTGAGTACAATGCAATGATCTTCGGTGGACCGGGAACACGTCTGCAATCTTCAAAGCCGACCACGAACTGAGGAAATGTCAGTAAGCTGAATAATGGTAGAAATAGTTTTTTTTTTCAACTTTAATGCATATCTCAGTCATTTTTTGGAATTTTGGCCCAAAATTTTCAACATGGGGTTTTTGGGACCCCTCCTCATGAATTCTAGAACTGTCATGGCATTAATCGGCCCCAAAAGGTGATTTCACGGTCACTACGCGGAATCACCTTTTGGTGCTGATTAATGAAACGACAGTGCCAGTGTTCATTAGGAGGGCTCTCAAAAAGCCTATGTTGCAAATTTGGTGGAAAACATCCCAAAAATGACTGTTTTATGAGCGTGCATTGTGCAGTTGCTATGCACACTCGTAACTTCGTGAATTTGCACTGTTTTCATGCCAGATTTTCAATATTGTCATTTTGCCACACCTCCTTGTGAACAGTATAGCTGTCATTGTTCACATCCTGGCCAAAATTTGTTTTCACACTTCCAGCGCAGAATAGTGCAGTTGCTGTGGGAAATCAGTATTCGGGACAGATTAAGAAAATGACAGTGACACTGTTCATCAGTAGAGGTCCTAAAATGCCAATGTTGAAAATTTGGTAACTATACTCCATAAAATGACTGTGTTACAAGCATGCATTGTTTAGTTTGCACGGACACTTGTAACTTTGTGAATTAATAATATTTTCACTCCAGAGTTTCAACATTGCCATTTTCCCACACCTACGTATGAATAGTGCAGCTGTCATTTTTCCTATCCTAGCCAAAATGTGTTTTCGTACTTCTGGCACAGAATAGAACAGTCGCTGTGGGAAATAACTGTCCGGGACAGATTAAGAAAATGACAGTGATACTGTTAATGAGCAGAGGTCCTAAAATGCCTATGTTGAAATTTTGGTGATGATAGCACATCAAATGACTGTGTTACAAGTGTGCGGTGCACACTTTCCACACACACTTGTAAATTCGCAGATTTGTACTATCGTCACGCCAGATTTTCAACAGTGGCATTTTTTTCACACCTCCTTATGAGCAGTACAGCTGTCATTTTTCACATCCTGGCCGAAATGTGGTTTCACAGTTGCAGCGCAGAATAATGCATTCGCTGTGGAAAATCAGTGTTTGGGACAGATTAAGAAAATGACAGTGGCACTGTTCATGAACAGAAGTCCTAGAATCCCTATGTTGAAAATTTGGTGACGAAACTCCATAACATGACTGTGCTACAAGCGAACGTTGAACTGTTTCCATGCACCCTTGTAACTTCACAAATTTGTAATATTTTCACACCACATTTTCAACAATGGCATTTTTTCACACTTCCTTATAAACAGTACAGCTGTCATTTTTCACATCCTGGCTAAAATATGTTTTTGCACTCCTGCCGGAGAATAGCACAATCGCTGTGGGAAATCAGTGTTTGGGACAGATTAAGATCGAATGAGTGGGGGGGAGTGACCAAGCTCAACTGAGCTCTGTCGAGACTGCTCTGGATTTGTTTGTGGTAAGAAAAAGGCCCCAACCCAAGAGCCCAGTACAAAAGGGCAGGCTGCAGCATTGTGAGAAACAGAAAGAGAGACCTAGTGATGGAGAGGGAGTGAGCGAACTCACCGGAGTGCTGTCAGGACTGCTGCAGATTTCTTTGTGGACAGAAAAAGTCGTCAATGCAGGCAGGGGCCCAATAGAAAAGGCCAGCCTGCAGAGGTGGGAGAAACAGTATGAGTGAGTGAGACAGGGGGACTGAGTTGCTGCAGATTTGTTTGTGGGCAGAAAAAGACCCCGATGCAAGAGCTCAGTACAAAAGGGCAGCCGGCAGCACTGGGAGAAACAGAACGAGAAACCGAATGAGGGAGGGGGAGTGAGCGAACTCACCGGAGCGCTGTCAGGACTACTGCGGTTTTCTTTGTGGGCAGAAAAAGGCATCAGTGCAGGCAGGGGCCCAGTAGGAAAGGCCAGCCTGCAGCGGTGGGAGAAACAGTATGAGTAAGTGAGACAGGGGGACTGAGTGAGCTCAACGTAGCTCTATCAGGACTGCTGCGGATTTCTTTGTGGACAGACAAAGGTACCAACGCAGCCAGGAGCCCCGTACACAAGCACAGCCTGCAGCGCCAAGAGACACAGAATGAGTGAGTAACAGAGTGGTAGTGAATGAGCTGAATGGAGCTCTATTGTGACTGCTGTGGATTTCTTTGTGGGTAGAAAATGTGGCAATGCAGGCAGGAGCCCAGTACAAAAGGCCAGCTTGCAGCGCCAACCGAAACAGAATGAGTGAGTGGGGGGGGGTGAGCGTGCTCAATGGAACTGTGTTGGGACAGCTTCAGATTTATTTCTGGCCAGAACAAGCTGCCAATGCAGGCAAGAGCCCAGTACAAAAGGGCAGACTGCAGCGGCAGGAGACACAGAATGAGCGAGTGAGGGAGGGGGAGTGAGTGAGCTCAATGGAGCTCTATTGGGACTGGTGCAGATTTGTTTGTGGGCAGAAAAAGGCAGCAATGCACGCAGGGGCCCAGTACAAAAGGGAAGCCTGCAGTCATGGGAAAACCAGAATGAGCAAGTGAGAGAGGGTGAGTGAGCGAATGCAATGGAGCTGTATTGCAACTGCTGCAAATTTCTTTTTGGGCAGAAGAAGGCGGCAATGCAGGCAGGAGTCCAATAGAAAAGGGCAGCCTGCAGAGCCAGCAGAAATGGAATGAGTGAGTGAGAGAAGGAGAGTGAGTGAGCTCATTGGAGCTTTGTAGGGACTGCTGCAGATATCTTTGTGGGCAGAAAAAGGCGCCAACAGAGGCAGGAGCCCAGTACAAAAGGGCAGCTTGCAGCACCAGGAGAAACAGAATGAGTAAGTGACACAGGGGGAGTGAGTGACCTCAAAGGAGCTCTGTCAGGACAGCTGTGGATTGCTTTGTGGCCAGAAAAACGTGCCAACGCAGGCAGGAGCCCAGTACAAAAGGGAAGCATGCAGCACTGGGAGAAACACAATGAGCAAGTGAGAGAGGGGGAGTGAGCGAGCTCAATGGAGCTCTATCGTGACTGCTGCGGATTTCTTTGTTGGCAGAAAAAGGTGGCAACGCAGGCAGGAGCCCAGTGCAAAAGGCCAGCCTGCAGCACCTGCAGAAACGGATCGAGTGAGTGAGAGAGTGGGAGTCAGCAGGCCCAACAGACCTGTGTCAGGACTGCTGCAGATTTCTTTGTGGGCAGAAAAAGCCACCAATAGAGGCAGGAGCCCAGTACAGAAGGGCAGCCTGCAGCGCCAGGAGAAACAGAGTGAGCGAGTGAGAGAGGGGGAGTGAGCCACCTCAACGGAGCTCTGTCAGGACAGCTGCAGATTTCTTAGTGGGCAGAACAAGGTGCCAATGCAGGCTGGAGCCCAGCACAAATGAGCAGCCTGCAGCCCTGGGAGAAACAGACTGAACAAGTGACAGAGGGGCAGTGAGTGAGCTCAACACACCAACACAATCAACATTCGGCATTGACAAATGCTTGTTTGATTGGCTGCTGCTATGGGTCAGAGAATCACACCATGGCTGCCAGTGTAAACAGTCTAAGACAGCTCCTATAGTGTCCCAGCATTTTTATTGTGCAGCTAAACAGTAATGTTTTAAATGTAATTGCCCCCACAATCTGGCAGCAGCCCCTCTGCCTTGTTAAACAACTCTTATTCATTCATAGTTGGAATCAAAGTTCTTATCAAGAAAGTAGTCTTCAAACCAATTCTGGATCAAGGTCAGTTGGTCTTCCTCTGTATCCCTTCCCCCAGGTCGTGCCTGAAAATAGGCAGGATTTGTCTAGTGCACTTAACCTGGTCAACAAAAACTAACAAAAAAAAAAAAACTAAAAATGTAATTATGTTTTATTTTCCCCTACGTTTTGCTCATCTTAGTGAGCTTGTTCATGGGGTCATGTATTCTGTTAGAAATATTATTTATTTATTTGAAGTTTCACTAGGAAGGCACACCGAGCTGCAATAACTCATCTCCCAGTGCAACCTTGGGGGAAGGAAAGTGAATGTAGCAGCAAAAAGTACAGAATTAGTGAAAATTACAAGTAACCAGAAAAACAATATTGGGATGCACATATTTCCATAAAGACAGTACATAGCAGTATTGATGTACATACTTTACATCACTAAAGTGCAGGCTAGGTGCTTAACAATAGACAAACATATAAGTTAATTACAATTTACAATGTATGTACAATCTTACTTATATTCTACTATAAGGACTAAGGTGAAAGCTTGAGTATGACATAGGAGAGACTGGCAAAGGTGGAAAGGAGAGGGGGCTAGTGGGCCAGTCATCCCTTTCAGGATGCATGAACCCCACAAGGGGAGGGCCAGCAGAACAATTGGGAAGCAAGGGAGGTAAAATCAAGTAAAGGGATGGAGGAGGACGAAAGGATAGGAAGGGGTTGGCAGAAGGTTAGAAGGAGAATAGATGGGGAAGAAAACTAGGAGAGTAGAACAGGAGGTTACAGGCAGAATAATTAGGGGAAGAAAAATAGGGGAGAAGAACAGGAAGAGTACAGGGGGAAGAAGGTGAAGGTGGAAAAAGAGTTAGCAAGCAGGAAGAGAAGGTAGGGGAGATTGCTGCAGTTGCAGGAGGGGGACATGTGAAGGTGCAGGAGGTGGGATAGTGAACTGGATGAGGGGGCAGAATGAATATCTAAAGGAAGGAATTCCAGGTATGGGAGAAGTGATAAGAGAAGGTAGATCAACCAGTAGTAGAAGAGTGGGGGGGGGGCAAACGTTCTGAGACAGAAAGTGCAGAAAGCATAGTGGGGGAGTAAGAGGGAAAGAGAGAGAAGGTAGGATGGCAGAGAGCCAAGCCAGAATTTGCCAGTCAGAGAAGTGTTATGAGCAAGGCATCTAGCACTAAGACAGGGGAAGGAGAGAGAGGAATAGAGATCACAGTGGTAGGTACAGGATGGACAGTCAAGTGCAAAGTGGCAGAAGGAGTTAGAGTAACCAGCTTGGTACTGGTAGAGTTTGGGGCAGTGCTGTACACAATAGCTTCAAAATCAAACATAGGGAGGATCATCTTTTGGACGATCTTCCGATGGGCCAAATGGGGAAGGCAGCTGTGGTGATGGTACAGCACACTGAGTTTTGGGAGTAGCTTTGCATGGATAGAGTCCACATGCATAGAAAAGTTGAGGTTCTTGTCAAGCCATAAGCTGAAATATTTGAAGAAGGAGACCTCTTCAAGAGAGGAGCCATTAAGGGTTTGGATGGAGGGAGTGTGAGCGAGCCTGGCAAGCCCTTGCCTGGTGCCAAAGACCATAGAGACCATCTTTTTGACATTCAGTGAGAGTTGGTTGTCTCGAAACCAATGTCTCGACATCTGATGGGGAAGTTCCAGAGACAAACCACTGTGTCATCCATGTACATGTGGATATAAGCAGATGAACAGGTGCTTGGAAGGTCATTAAGAAAAATTGAAAAAAAGTATTGGCTCAAGTATGGAACACTGAGGGACACCAGTGTTTATGGGGGGGATAAGGAGCTGCCAACCCTGGCTGATTGGGACCTACACGATAGGTAGGAATGGAACCAATGGGTAGCGGCACCTGATAGGCCAGCTGCCTTAAGTTTGCAGAGGAGAAGGGAGTGGGTGACAGTGTCAAAAGCCTTGGCAAGGTCAACAAAGATGGCAGCGGTGATGTATCCCAGATCCATACTTGAGAGAATAAAATCAGTGAGCCAGAGTAGGAAGGTGGTGGTGGAATGGGCTTTCCAGAAATCATATTGGAAGGGGATGAAGAAGAAGGAAGAGACAAGGAAAGAGGAGAGCTGTGCCAGGGCCAGGTGCTCTTGTAATTTAGCAAGGATAGGGAGTAGTGATACTGGGCAGTAGTTGTCAGGGTTGGAAGAGTCACCACTCTTATGAAAAGGGACAACAGTAGCATGCTTCCCGGCTATGGAGACTGAAGTTAGAGAGAAGGACAGGTTAAGGAGAATGGAGAGTGGGAGGGCAACACAGTGGGAAGAAAGATATAGTAGTTTTAGGTCTAGGCCATCTGGGTTCTTTCCTTTATTGGAATTAAGGGCATAGAGAGCTTGAAGGGTGTCAACAGTGGTGACTGGTTGGAACGAGAAGTGGAAAGACGAGAAGGAAGGTGCAGACGGAGCTAGGGGAGGGGGAGGGGAGGGGGAGAGAGGCAAGAATATAGGGAGCACAGGAGGTGAAGAAGTTGTTGAATTCCTTGGCGACAGCTGGGGTGTCATAGATATTTAGGTTTCCATACCATGTTACATATAATTAAGTATTCTCTCAATCCCTTATAGTATGTAAGTGTTTAAATTCTTTCAAAAATCATCAAGTTCTTACTTGTGCATTATCATATACAAAGTTCCCTAAAATGTTACTTTGTTTCCATCAGTTCCTGTATATGTTTTTTCTGAAATGAAATACTCATCAAAAAATCTGTCTGTTTCTTCTTCCGATTTTACTTTCTATTGGTAATTCTTATACATATTCTTATACATTTCAGACACTAAGACACCAGTGCACCCTTGCTCAATCACTCTGTGCATATTTAATACTGCCACCAATGTGCCTGTATCCCCTTGCATGGAGATTTTGGTTACCTGGAAAGGTTCAATTTTTTGTTTAAGTTTAAAGCAGTCTTCTCCATGGCATTTTTATCTTGCCTTTGAAGCTCTGTAAAATAACAGAGAAATTCTATTCGTAACTTGCTCTCTTATTTAATTTTAACTCCTGTTAGAAAGGTTTTAAATGTGTTTTACCTTATTTCGATTTTCTTTCATTGTCTGAATCCCACTTAGTGGATCAAAACATAAATTCATCCATGTAGGACACCAGGTAGCCTCACTTCCTCTTTCCTCTTGGATCTGTTTGAATATCCTGCTGGAGTGACGTCAATCCAGGGTCTCGCGTGAATGCGAGTGTGGTTACTAAGCAACCATCAACATCCAGAAGGGTATCAGCAGACTCCCAAATGAACCTGTGGTTGCACGGATAGTTGGACAGAGTTTACAGGTATACAGATTTTATTCCAATTTTGATGCAACACCTCATCAAATATATATATATATATATATATATTTTCAATTTAGTCTTTTTGGCCCCTGCTGCCAGCTACCGGTCATGGCGCATCTCGACTTCCACCTCTCCTGTTCCATGCTCTTCTACTGAGACCCCCGACTTGCCCCTCAGTGGGTAGGGTCTCGGCACTGGCCCTGATGCTGCTAAACTAGTGACTTACTGGGGAAGCTGGCAGAAGAGGCTAGTTGAAGCCAGATGCTGGTATCTTTGCCATTGAAAATGGTAGCTAGAATGGGGGGGGGGGGGTCTACTATTTAAGTGAAAAACTATAGGAAGGGGCAACCAGAAAGCACATAGTGAGGTGTCTGGAGGATACTTTTGTTTCTTTTAGCTGCACTACTTAAGGTGCATATCTAAATAATGCAAAACTTATTCTTTTACATGGTGAATTTCACAAATTTTTAAATAAAATGTGAAGTATCTTGCTATATATATATTTTTACTGACTATAGCTTTTTTTTACTATGTCTGTCTAAAAAACAATTTGGCTGAAATAACTGAAATCTCTTATTTCTTCAGGTGAATTTCACTGGTTAATAGGTAAATGACCAATAGGGCAAAACTATTTACTCCAAATGGCGAATCACACTAGTTACAGGTTCGCCAGTTAGTTTCAATATCCATTCCAATATTTGGGTCAAATGTTTTTAAATTAAAAATCCATTTCATTTATGTAGCCAAATGTTTTTTATTATTGTCCCCTCCGCTTTCAAGCAGTTTTACCTTCTCCAATCTCCAGAAGCATAGTGAGGCACCATTATGTCCTGCGCTATTAAAGTGCAGTGCTACAGGGGATGTTTCATTGACTCTTCTGATATCCTCTTTGTGCTCCTGGATTCTAGTCCTTAAATTTGTTTTTGCTTGATGCACATATAGTTGATTGCATGGGCACTGAAGCACATAGACCACACCTTCTGTATTGCATGTTATATGTTGTTTTATGTAGTGTTTATATCCTGTATATGGATGCTGGAAAAATGCCTTTTTGCTTGTATGTTGACATACAGAACATCTACCACAGGCACTCAGTCATGGCTGTAAAGGCCCTAATAATAATTGTCCACTTTTTTCTCCAGGCAGCCTAAATTGTGATCCAATTTATTTTTCATATTTTCTACTCTTTTTGCAGCAACAATTGGTCTTTCTTGTAAGCTTTTTATATATGCAGTCAGCAGCTACTATGTGCCAATGCTTATTGATGATCATCCATATTTGAGGATGTTTGTGGTTGTATTTTATGGACAAAATTACTCTATCCTGTTCACTAGGTGTACCCTTATCAACCACTAGGTCTCTCCTTTCTCTAGCCAATATTTTATCTGTTGCCTTTTTCAATGTCTTGTTGGGATAACCTCTGTTCCTGAATCTATCTTCCATTTCCAATGCATTTTTCTCAAAGTCCCTTGCATTGGTGTAATTTCTTTCAGCCCTTACCGTTTGAGAATAAGAAATATCCTCTTTTAGTTTAAGATCATGGTAGCTATTAAAATGTAGTATTGTATTCTATCAGCTGGTTTACAATATAAAGTTGCTTCCAATCTATCTTCCTTCCTTCTGATCAGTATATCTAAATATGGAATTTCTTGTTCACTGTACTGTATCTTAAATTTCAGATTTCAGTCCCATCTATTTAGCTGTTCATCAAAAATCCTTAACTCTTGTTCGGAGCCCTTCCATATGCAAATATATCATCTATATATCATAGCCAGATACACATTTTTTCAAGATATAACTTTAGTATCAATCAATCAATCAATCAATCAATCAAAGTCTTTATTTAACCAGGTGATCACTGTTGAGCAAGCTCATTTTTGAAGTGGACCTGGGTTTGTCAACAAGGAACAAGGGACAATATACATGGGATGCAACACACAAGAAAATAATAATAATACAAGTAAAGTGAGATGTAATAATACAGTATATACAAAGCATCATCAGGTAGCATTGACAGTAGTATATGTTTGGAACAGAAGATACAGCAAGTTTTGGATAGGACACAATTTTTCATATGAGTAAAGAAATATACATATCAGGTGCACAGAACATAAATACAACCTAATATAAAAAGATATATAGAGGTACGGTATGGAGAATTTAGAGCTGGAACCAGGGTCAAAGAAATGTGGAAGGGACAGATACTGGGGGCAGAAAAAGAGGAGAGGGAAGAGTCAATTATAGATGTGATCAATCTTTTAACAGTAGTAATTACAATGTACTTGGACTTAAAGGAGTCACGATTTAGGGTAGATAGGCAGAGGACTCCTTATTATGATGTAGATATAGAGATTTAAAAGCTGCTAGGCTGATGGGGTGAGTTAATTTCAAAGTTTTTTGCAGTTTGTTCCACAGTTGAGGGAACACAAAGCTGATGGCTGCTCTGCCAATGCAAGATTTTGCTTTGTAAACATAAAGGTAGATATATGAGGTGCTTCTCAGGGCATACTTTCCCAGAGTGCAAACAGGTAAACAGACAGAGATATACTGGGGCAGTTTATTTGAGATAGCGTTGTATGTCCAAACCGCAGCATTTTTTTGACGTCTGTAAGCAAGGGATGATCATCCCACTGCCTTGTACAATGCACAGTGATGGGATGAGTAAGGAAGACCTGTGATAAATCTTATGGCTCTGTGATAAAGCGTATCGAGTTTGGCTAGGGTACCTGAAGGTCCCTGACTATATAGAAAATCTGCATAATCCAATAGGGAACGAAAGGTAGTTTAAACCAGTTTCAGTTTAGCGTGTCTTGTGAGCAGATTATTAATCCTAAAGAACAGACCAAGTCTTTGTCTAAGTTTCTTTGCCAGTTCTTCTAAGTGATCTGTGAAAGTAAGTCTGTGGTTTAACCAGACCCCCAGGTACTTGAACTTTGGTACATAGTCCAACCGCTCACCTAGAATGGTTGTGATCTGCTGGAGTGTCCCAGCAATTCCAGGATTTACTGCATTGTGAAGGGGTGAGAGGAACATTGCTTTGTTGTTTTTTTTTTGCATTTAAGAGCAGTTTCTGGTTTATAAGCTGATGTTGCAGCAGATTAAATTCATTTTGAAGGGCTTTTCAGGCCGCATTAGGGGTGGGCCTACTGGCATAGAGTACCGTATCATATAGTATAGGATTTAACACAAAGTTTTGTTTGAATTCGTACATGTACGAATTAGCATACCCTGAGATCATTGTGCTCCCCATTGCTGTTCCCCTTATTTGTTTGTAAAATTTTCAGTCAAGCTCAAAATAGTTGTTTTTTAATATGTAATCTGCTAATTCCTGTAACAGTCATGTCTTGGGTTTTGTATCTGGTCCTCTTTTTTCCAACATTTTGCCCATGCTGGTTACACCTTCCATGCAGGGAATAGAGGTGTAAAGGTCTGCCACATCCCATGTGACCAATAATGCCTCAGCTGGTAACCCATTCTCAGAAATCTGTTCTAATTTCCTAATCATATCTCCTGAATCTTTTACAAATGTGTCCATTTTCTCTACAACAGGTTGTAGATGGTAGTTTATAAATTTTGAGACTGGTTCAAAAACAGACTCAGTTCCAGATACAATCGGTCTCCCAGGTGGTGTTCTACTGTGTTTTATGAATTTTTGGAAGACGATAGAATGTAGGTATTCTAGGGCATTCATTTTCCATAAATTCTCCTTCCCAGTCTTTTAGCCAGCTCATATCTACATATTCTGATAAAATGTCTCTAAGCTCTAATCTTAAACCCTGTTTTGGGCCTGCTGTTAGTAGTTGATAATTCCTTATGTCTGAAACTAATTCCATATACATATCTTTAAATTGGTCTCTATCTCATATAACTATTGCTCCCCGTTTATTGGCCTGTTTTATGACAATTTTATCATCACTTTGTAAAGATTCTAGAACTAGCCTCTCTGTTGTAGTCAAGTTTTGCTTCTTTGGCAATAGTTGATTTTTATTTTTAAATAAATTCATAATATCTCTTTCAACTATCATGGCAAATACTTCTATGTCATGGTTCTTTCCACTGGAAGGATTATAGTTTGATTTGATTTCCATTGCTCTTTTTAGTTCTTGTTGATACGTGATTTCTCTATTCTGTTCTGAAAACATATTTTTATGTCTCAAAGTCCTAAAACATTTTTGAAGGTCTACCTGTAGGTCGAAAAGGTTCACTGTTGTTGTTGGAGCAAAGGACAGCCCCAGCTTTAATGCCAGTATTTCTTCTCTTGTTAAAAGTCTTGAACTTAGATTAAATACAGGTTTTACCTTGGGGGTCACCCCATCCCCGTTTGTCTGGTGTACATGTCTCTCTGTCCTTCCCCTCCTGCACCAGCTCTCCCCCAGTACCCCCAAATCTATCACCTTGTTTTGCACCTGTGTTTTTTCTCAAATTGTATCCATTTCCTTGGATACTTTGCCCTAATGTTCCTGGTTGTTCTTGTTGCACTGTATGCCCCATTTAAGGCCCTTCCTGTTCTATTATTTTCTGTGTATCTCTGGTGTAGTTTGAGTCACTATCCATGCTGATTTCTATGTTCTGATATTCCTGACTTCTCTTGTTAAACTTTTTAAGTATAAACCCTATTTCCATGATAATCATTTGTGTCCCTTATGTTAGACTCGGTCCTGTGACCTATACTGGAAACCTACAGGACACTCCCGACAGCATCCACAGTATTATCTAATCATGTCTGGTACTGCCCTCCCAACCCCCCACACACACATACTCAACAATGCCCTCTGGAGCTGCTTCCCCATCACAGCCCCCTGTTTCACTATCCCCCACCTCTCACTCTCTGCGGTTGGTTTCAAACCCAAACCCCCTTGTTTCACTGTCACCCAGCCTCTCGCCATCTGGGATAGCGTTAAACCCTATGCAGTTACTCTGCCATAGTCTATCAACTTGTGAGAACCCTTTGTATTCACTATTTTAGCTGGCTAAAAATAAAAATCAACTATTGCCAAAAAAGCAAAACTTGACTAGAACAGAGAGCCTAGTCCTAGAATCTTTGCAAAGTGATGATAAAATTGTCATAAAACAGGCCAATAAAAGGGGAGCAATAGTTATATAAGATAGAGACCAATATAAAGATATGTATACGAGATTAGTTACAGACATAAGGAATTATCAACTACTAAAAGAGGACCTAACACAAGGTTTAAGATTAGAGCTTAGGGACATTTTTCAGAATATGTAGATATGGGATGGCTAAAAGACTGGGAAGGAGAAATTATGGAAAATGAATTCCCTAGAATACCTACATTCTGTTGTCTTCCAAAAATTCATAAAAACAGTAGAATGCTACCTGGTAGACCCATTGTATCTGGGATTGAGTCTGTTTTTGAACCAGTCTCAAAATTCATAAACTACCATCTCCAACCTGTTGTTGAGAAAATGGACACATTTGTAAAAGATTCAGGAGATATGATCAGGAAATTAGAACAGATTTCTGAGAATGGGTTACTATCTGAGGCATTATTGGTCACATGGGATGTGGCAGACCTTTACACCTCTATTCTGCATGTGGAAGGTATAACCAGCATAGGCAAAATGTTGGAAAAAAAGAGGACCAGATACAAAATGCAAGACACGACTGTTACAGGAATTAGCAGATTACATATTAAAAAACAACTATTTCAAATCTGGCAGCAAATTTTACAAACAAATAAGGGGAACAGCAATGGGGAGCACAATGACCCCTGGGTATGCAAATTCATACATGCACGAATTCAAACAAAACTTTGTGTTAAATCCTATACAGAGTTCACATCACGAAAAAAATTGTGTCTGGCTACAATATATAGATGATATATTTTGCATATAGATGGGTTCTGAGCAAGAGTTAAGGATATTTGATGAACAGTTAAATAGATGGGACCAAAGTCTAAAATTTATGATGCAATACAGTGAACAAGAAATTCCACATTTAGAGCTATTAATCGAAAGGAAGGAGGATAGATTGGAAACAACTTTATATCAGAAACCAACCAATAGAAATACAATACTACATTTTAATAGTTACCATGGACATAAACTAAAAGAGAACATTCAATATTCTCAAATGGAAAGGGCTAAAAGAAACTGCACCAATGCATTGGACTTCAAGAAAAATGCACTGGAAATGGAAGACAGATTCAAGATCAGTGGAAATCCCAAAAAGTCATTGAAAAGTGCAATACATAAAATATTGGCTAGAGAAATAAGAGATCTACTGGTTGACAACGGTACACCTAGTGAACAGAATAGAGTAGTTTTGTCTATAAAATACAATCATAAACGTCCTCAAATACAGATGATCATCAATAAGCACTGGCACACAGCAGCTGCTCACTGCACATATAACAAGATCACAAGAAAGACCAATTGTTGCTGCAAAAAAAGTAGAAAATATGAAAAATAAATTAGATTGCAATTTAGACTGCCTGGAGAAGAAAGTGAACAATTATTATTAGGGCCTTTACAGCCATGAATGAGTGCCTGCAGTAGATGTTCTGTATGTTGACATACAAGCAAAAAGGCATTTTTTCAGCATCTACATACAGGATATAAACACTACATAAAACAACATATAACATGCAATACAGAAGATGTGGTCTATGTGCTTCAGTGCTCATGCAATTGACTATATGTGGGTCAAACAAAAAGAAATTTAAAGACTAGAATCCAGGAGCACAAAG
Organism: Neoceratodus forsteri; assembly: GCA_016271365.2. NCBI lineage: Eukaryota > Metazoa > Chordata > Ceratodontiformes > Ceratodontidae > Neoceratodus > Neoceratodus forsteri. The sequence continues at coordinate 1,014,122,208 of CM028135.1, forward strand.
GTGATTTCAGAAGAGTTGATGAAACATCCCTTGTAATACTGCACTTTAATAGTACAGGACATAACGGTGCCTCACTCTGCTTCTGGGAACTGGAAAAGGTAAAACTGCCCAAAAAGGGAGGGGATTATAAGAAAAAAACATTTGGCCACAGAAATGAAATGGATTTTTAATTTAAAAGCACTTCACCCAAATATTGGAATGGATATTGAAACTAACTGGCAAGCCTGTAACTAATGTGATTCGCAATTTGGAGTAAATAGTTTTGCCCTATTGGTCATTCACCTATTAACCAGCAAAATTCACCTGAAGAAATAAGAGATTTCAGTTATTTCAGCCAAACTGTTTTTTATACAGACATAGCAAAAAAAGCTATAGTCAGTCAAAAGAGTTAAATATAGCAAGAGACTGCAAGTTTTATTTAAAAACTGGTGAAATTCGCCATGTAAAAGAATAAGTTTTGCATTATTTAGATATGTAATGCAGCTAAAAGGAACAAAAGTATCCCCCAGACACCCCGCTATGCACTCTGTGGTTGCCTCTTCCTATAGTTTTTCACCTAAATAGCAAAATCTTCCCCCCATGCTAGCTACCATTTTCAATAGCAAGATGCAACAGTGTGACACACGAAGCAAAAAGGTGTTTTAAATGTGAATGAAGCTGTTAAAATGTAAACAGGTATGATAAATGTACAACATATTGATAGGAAGCTGAAAATATTTGATGAAGTGTTGCATCAAAACTGGAATGAAATCTGCATATCTGTAAACTCTATCCAACTATCGATGCAACCACGGGTCCGTTTGGGAGTCTGCTGATACCTTTCTGGGTGTTGATGGTCGCTTAGTAACCACACTCGTGTTCATGTGAGACCCTGGAGTGACGTCACTCCAGCAGAAGATTCAAACAGACTCAAGAGGAAAGGGGAGGTGAGGCTACCTGGAGTCCTACATGGTGAATCTGAATTTGGATCCACTGAGTGGGATTCGGAAAGTGTAAGAACACCGAAAAAAGGTAAAAAACATTTAAAACCTTTCTAACAGGAATTAAAATTAAATAAAAGAGCAAGTCACAATTTGAATTTCTCCACTATTTTACAGAGCTTGAAAGGTAAGATAAAAATGCCATGGAAAAGATTTCTTTAAACAAAAAATGGAACCTTTCCAGGTAACCAAAATCTCCATGCGAGGAGATTCAGGCACATTGCTGGCAGTATTAAATGCACACAGAGTGACTGAGCAAGGGCACACTGGTGCCTTAGAGTGTGAAATGTATAAGAATATGTATAAGAATTACTAATAGAAAGTAAAATTGGAAGAAGAAACAGATTTTGTCGATGAACATTTGATTTCAGAAAAAAAACATATACAGGAACTGATGGAAATGAAGTAAAATTTTAGAGAACTTTGTATATGATAATGCACAAGTAAGAACTTGATGATTTTTGAAATAATTTAAACACATGGGGCCAGATATTCAAAAGGGTTGCGCCATGCACAATAGGATTGCGCTAGCACAAGTCTGAAAATGAGCCATTCTGCGATATTCAGCGGGAGGCAGTTGCGCCACTGAAAACATGCTGAGCAACAGCGCAATGCAAATGAAGGCATGCGCAACTGAAGGGGGTGGAACCATGCATAAAGAGCGCAATGTGATATTTAAAAGCTTGCACCATGCGCAACAGCGGATCAGCCGGAAGGTGCACCACAGCAGAAATGAGCCAAAATAAAAAGGCTCAAGGAAGAGGCACAAGAACGCTACAGGGAAGCCACAAGAGGCAGGGAGAGAGACAAGGCAAGAGGGACAAAGAGGTCAGGCCACGGAGATCTGAGGACAAAACAGGGGCAAGGGAAGGTGTGTGGGGCCACAGACTGCAGAGGCCAGTAGGTGTACCTGGTGCAGTGGAGGTAGCAGTCAGGACAACGGGAATAACAGAGCAACAACAGCCAGGGGGGGAACACAAGCCAGGGACATGGACAGTGCCAGCTTCCACATGGAAGCTGTAATGAGGGGGGTGAGAAGGCATGCTGCAGGGGAACGTGGCCGTGGAAGGGCCCATCGGCGGTACGCCCCCAATAGACAGTACCATGCCCGCATCAGCTTTGAGCTGTACATGGATGTTGAGATTGTGGGCTGGTACCACCTGAACAGGACAATACTGAGGCGGCTCTGTGAGCTGTGCAGTGATGTGATGCAGGCACCCTCACAATGGAGTCACACTCTGTCAGTGGAGACAAAGGTAACAGCCTGCATGTGCCTGCTCACCACGGGTACCTTCCAGAGGCCAACAGGGGACACCACAGGCATAACACAGTCGGCCACGTCATGCATCATCACCCAATTCCTCAGCGCACTGCTGCCACATGCTGTGGAGTACATCCATTTCCCCAGCAACGCGGCAGAGCGTACAGCAAACATGCAGGAGTTCCACAGGGTAGCACGTATGCCTGGCATGCTAGGGGCAATAGACTGCACCCATGTGGCTATTCACACGCCACCTGACCCCGATGGGGCTGCATACTGAAACCGGAAGGGTTTCACCAGTGTCAACTGCCAGGTGGTCTGTGATGCCAGTGGGCACATCATCAATGTCTGTGCCACACACCCTGGCAGAGCACATGATGCCTTCATATGGTACCAATCTGCACTGTACCATCGATTCAAGAGTGGGGACATCCCCACAGGACATCTAGTGGGTGAGTATGCATGTAGGAGTGGCAAAGTTGGGGCAAGGGTGGGAAAGCCACAGGTGCCATGGTAGTGGCACACAGGGCTATGGGCAATATGGACCTGAATATGATACTTATCTCCACTATCTCCACACAGGTGACAGTGGATACCCACTCCGTCCCTGGCTGCTCACACCCTACTGGCATCCCACGACCCCATCGCAGCAACGCTATAATGAGGCATATGCCGCCACATGCAACATCATCGAGCGGGTGTATGGGATGCTTAAGGCATGCTTCCAATGCCTAGACACCTCCGGCGGTGCCCTACAGTACAGCCCCTCAAAGGCCTGTGGGATATTCCTGGCTTGTTGTATCCTGCACAACATGGCCAAAGACTGTGGGATAGCTGTACAGGTTGAGGAGGGGGACAGCGATGGGGACGCCGGTGACGCCAGTGATGATGGGGATGAGCAGACCCCCCGTGTATGGCAGGACCCCTGACTGATCCGGCAGGCCCAGCTGCACCGGGACACCATCACAGAGGAGCATTTTGCATGACACAGGTAAGTCATGGGGCCATGTGCAACCAACACTGTCTAGGCGCAACCCACAGGCACACAGGGTAACACACCAGGGGTGCATGACGGCAAGGCGAGTGGAAGGGTCCAGGCACACAAACACACCATCAAGGAGGGGTGAATAGTTACATGCTATATGGACACACACACACACACACACACACACAAGGCACAAAGCGTACATGGGCAGGTGCACAGCAGAGTAGGAACAGACATGTGAAACACACAGATCCACGGACCACCCCCACCACCTGTACTGTCCAAGTATGTGTGTCAGATGCTGGGCACCCTTGCACCTTGGTGTACAGAACAATGCAGGCATCATCATGCACACGCACCTGTGGACAGCAGTCGGGTGGGTGTGCAGGTGGTCCGTGTGTTGGCGTGTTGGGCAGGGCACCCACCAGTGCACTGCCCACCATGACACAGTACCTGAGGCAGCACCAGACAGGGGCCCATACTTGGAGACAGGTCAGTCAGGTGGCACTGTGCCACGGCCACCTCGGATGTGTGGGCGGTCCCGCTGTGACCCAGCAGCACTGGCAGGCTGAGCAATGGCCACATAGGGTGGCACCGATGTACCACCAGGGGTCCCACTGCACGAGCGTGACCTTGTCTGCACAGGGGTCTGCAGCATGCTGAACATACCTGCACCAGGGGTGCTCGGGATGCCCACAGCGGAACCCAGCATCGACAGGCTGGGTGTCGCACGACACTGGGAATGGGGAGTGGAGAGCGTACTGTGTGGGGTGCGTGGTACAGGAGCACCTGACTGTGTGCCCAATGCAGCCATGACAGCGACCAATGCCTGGGTCTGCCTGTCAATGGCGGCAGTCACATCCATCCACATCTGGACCATCTCTGCAAGGATCATTGCATTGTCCCTGCTGTGCCGCTCCACAGCCACACACAGTGCCTCCACGGATGTTGCAACCCACATCTGCTGCTGTACTGATGCCTGCAGCAGGCGGGTGTGCTCGTCAAATGGGTTGTCTGCCACTTCGGCAACCTGTCCCCCAGGGTATGGAAGGGCCTGATGCTCAACACCCCTTGAGGGTGGGCGCTGTTCACCAGGACCAGGTATGGGCAATTCAACAGGCGGTGTGCATGTGCCACCGCTGAACCCTGTACCCCCAGACCTGGTGGGTGACTGCTGCTGCTGCCCCTCCAACTGCTGTGACCCAGGGACCAGTCATTCCACTGCTGTGTCCGCAACAGTGCCAGAGACCTGCACAGCCACCGGTGCTGCCCCACCGGTGCCGACAGGCACAGCCTGGGACTGTGCTGGCGTGCTTAGCACATGTTGGAACCAGCTAGGTCAGGGGCACGTGCTGTCCTGCTGTGTGTCCGTAATGAGACACACACGTGTCACTGCCCATTGCGGTCCTTGCATCATCAATGGTGCAGGTTAGTGCAACAGCCACAGTCACAGTGTGCTGGCATGCTTGCATGCCAGACTGCTGTGACACAGGATGGGCACCCCCCACACCTGACTCACCGACATCGGAGATGGCAGCCAGGCGTGCACACTGGTGCAATGCTGGCTGGCTGGCAGTAGAGGTGGATGGACCCTCCTCCAACTCTGGCTAGATGTCCACACTGCATGGTCCCACCACCACTGTCCCCTGCAGACGCACAGGATCTGTAACAGAAAGTGAGAACATGTTAGTGCATGGGATCAACCTCCCCCCCAACCACCATGTCATACCGTGCAGTGATGGGCTTCCACCTGTCTGGAACCCACCTCCTGGAACGCCCTCGATTGCACTGCACTGCATGGATGCAGCCAGACGGTCCTCCGCTGGGGTCAGCTGCACCACCTCTGACTGGCCCCTGCCTGTGGCAGCGCATGCCGCCCTGAGGGCTGCCACCTTCTCTTTCACCCGTCTCCTGTCGGTCCCAATCTTTTTCTTACATTTCTGCATGGAGCACTGGTGGCTTCCGTGCAGGTTTACGGCGTGAGCTACCCCTTCCATGCAGCAGCATGGGCCTGAGGGGTGCCCCGCCGTCCACTAAGTAGTGGCTCCTCATCCAGGTAGGCCTGGAAGAGTGCCTCTGTCTCGGACTTCGTGAAGTTGGGCCTCCTCCTTCGCCCACCATCATCCTCCTCACCCAGTCCTTGCTCTGCCATGTTGGTCTGTATGGGTGGAAGTGGACACCTGTCACTGTGCAGTATACAGCATTATCCCATGACCATTTCCCAGAACATCACACAGCATGCAACTCACCTATCACCTGCAGTAACCGACTCTGGCCACCGCAGATCACTGTCGCACATTTATAGCGCAATGCATGCAAATTAGGAGTGGAGCAACTTTAATGAGATGCAAATCACGCCACTTCACCTTTGAATGGCTGATCAGATGATTTGCATATGTCGGCTGAATATCGCGCTGTTGCGCTTTGCGCAATACGGTTGAGCAGGCTGAGCCAATGGCGCATTTCTGTGACTGCGTAGTATACCGTATTGCGCATGCCCAGGTAGCTTACGCAGGCATCTGCCACGCTGATGACGTGCTGTGCGTGATCAGCAATTCAGGACACTGCCACTATTGTGCCAGTGGCGCTACAGCACTGGTCACCACATAGCGCTGTGGCACAACTGCTCAATAGTACACTGTGGCACTGGCACGCAGATGACCGATTGCTCTGGACATGTAGATGTCCTATGGCACTGTGTGTGGCCTTGCGCCACAGACCCATGACCTTGTGCACGACCTTTTCCCCTGGTGCTGCCACGTCTGGCGTATCTCACGGCTCTGCTCCGGCGCTGTTCGCCGTAACAGCTGATGTGGACCAACGGCGCATACCGAACAGCACCGACAGGGACTGATGGAGTTGTATTGCGCACATTTCCACGCGGGTTGCCGTCACTGTGGAGCGCCATATTGCCTACTATACAACTGCAGGGATGGCACGCAGGAGAGCTCCACAGTGGAGTGCGTTGGAGTTGGCCAACCTGGTGGCTGTGGTGGAGCCCCACCATCGGTCACTGTTTGGGGGAGAACCCCTGCACATGGCCTGCACCCATGTGTGGCAGCAGGTGGTGACCAATCTGGAGCAGGCCACTGGGTGGCGGAGGACTCCAGAGCAGTGCAGGCATCGGTATGGTGACCTCCGCAGGAGGGAGCAGGAACTGCTGGAGCGCTTCAGGTCATGTGCCAGAAGGGGCATTGTGCCTAGGCCAGGTGGGTGTGCTGTCTATGCACCTGTATTGTCCGCATGGGTGACACTGTGTAATGTGACCTGCGCATGGGCGTGGGTTGGGCTATGGTTTGCTGTGACGGTGTTTGCAGGTGTGTGCTGTATGGGTCTGGCTGTGTGGGTAGGCACACTCAGTGGGGCAGGGTCTGTCTGCTTTGGGATCTCACTGATGTGTTTCTCATCATTTGTCTCCCACAGGCGTGGAGGAGCGGAGCCGGGCCCGGGCTGAGGCAAGGAATGATGGTGCAGAGGTGGCTGGCAGAGGTGGCATAGGTGTTGGGCCACAGCAGCAGCAGCAGCCTTAGCCGCAGCAGCAGCAGCAGCAGCAGTGGCTTGATGAGGGTGAGTGTCATTACATCATGGATGCTATTGCATGCTGTGGGGGGGGCAAGGCCACCATCCATGGACAACACTACCATGCACGCAACAAGTGACAGTCATCACTGTCCAGTGGCACTGCATGTCTGTGAGTGCGTCACTGGTGGTCCATGCATGCACTGGGCACACGGCTGTGGCACTAGCATCCCACCATGTAGCCACGTCACTGGACAGCCTTGGTTGTGCTGTGATGGACAAGGGCAGTGTGTGTGTGCAGTGGTACACATGGCTGTTGCTGCCTGGTTGGGTATGTCTTGTGCACGGTCACTGTGGGTGGGTGCAGTCCATCACAGGAGCAGGGCACTTGGCTGTATGCCATGCATGATGGGTGGGATTCAGGGATATGGACAGTCACAGCCATTGACTCTGATCCCTTGTCCTAGGTATCCAGATCCTGCGACGCATGGAGTGGTCACTGCAGCGGCTGACACAGGTGGCCATTGATTCACTCGCCATCCTATTGGACCTTCAGCGTCATGGAGTGAGGCACAGGAGGAGGCCCCGGGCCCAGCACCAGGTGGCAGGAGGGCAGGCTGGCAGGCGGTAGCTGCCCATCACCTCACCCCACCTTCCCTCTCCCGGTTGTTCACCCCTGCCCCTTACCCACCCCTACCTTATACCCATACCCCCATCCCTGCTTTGTATATATATATATATATATATGTACATAGTTCTATTTGTTGTTCTTCTTATTCTTGTTTATTACAATTATATATTTTGATATGAATACTGTGGTGGTCTCTGATTTGCAGCTGGCTATAGGTGCTCAGTTGCAGTGGTGTGCATGGCATCTGGGGTGGTATGGTCATGGGTATGTGTGTGCGTGTGTGTGGGGTGGTGTCTCTGGTGTGGGTGTGGCTTTCAGTCAGTATTGCCGTGTGCTGCCACCCACTGCTGGGTGCTCATGGTGGGTCTGGCTTGTATGGTTCTGTGGTACACGAGGTTGCAGTGTGCCGGGGGATGCGTGGGGATTCCTGCAGTGTTGGTCACTGCTCATGGGTGGTGTCTTGGGGTCACAGTGCAGGGTGTGCTGTGCACAAGGGGGGGCTGCTGTACACTGGGGTGGTCTGCCCCCATTGTGTGGCAGTCTCAGCTTGCCAGTGGGTGTGCTGGGGTAACACGGCCGCGATGTGCTTTGTTTGCTTGTCCCCATGGGCCAGTGGATATTCCGTCCCTCCCCCAGTTATGCTGTGCTTGGGGTGTGGGGGTACATTGTTAGTTCTGCAGTGTGTCCCTGTGCCCATCTGTGGCATAGGTGGTGGGCCCCTGCCTACCTCCCTGGTTGTGCAGTTCCATTGCTCTGCTGCTGGGGGCGTCTCTCTGCTTGTGCTATGGTGCCTCTGGACTGCTCAGCTGGGATGCCTTTGTTGCGCTATGGCGTATCATCTCTGCTCAGCTTCCCCTTCCTGGTTGTGCTATAGCGCAGGTTGTGTGATATTCAGATGTTGGCTGGTTGCGCAATTTGGCTTGCTCCATGTTTGAATATCGCGTCTATTGCGCATCTGCGCAATTGACTTGTGCTTGCTCCTGCTGTTACGCACTTTTTGGGTGCAGTTTGAATATCCAGCCCATGTACTATAAGGGATTGAGAGAATACTTAATTGTATGTAACATGGAATGGAAACCTTAATATCTAGGACACCCCAGCTGTCGCCAAGGAATTCAACAACTTCTTCACCACCTGGGCTGCCTAGATTCTTGCTTCTCTCCCCCTTCCCCCTACGGAAGCTCCGTCTGCACCTTCCTCCTCCTCCTCTTTCAACTTCTCCTTCCAACCTGTCACCACTGCTGACACCCTTCAAGCTCTCTATGCCCTTAACTGCAATAAAGGAAAGAGCCCAGATGGCTTAGATCTAAAACTATTATATATGTCTGCCAACGCTATTGCCCTCCCACTCTCCTTAACCTGTCCTTGTCTCTAACTTCAGTCCCCATAGCCTGGAAGCATGCTACTGTTGTCCCTCCTCATGAGAGTGGTGACTCTTATAACCCTGACAACTACCGCCCAGTATCACTACTCCCTATCCTTGCTAAATTACAAGAGCACCTGGCCCTGGCACAGCTCTCCTCTTTCCTTGTCTCTTCCTATTTCTTCATCCCCTTACAATATGATTTCTGGAAAGCCCATTCCACCACCACCTTCTTCCTACTCCAGCTCACTGATTTTATTCTCTCAAATATGGATCAGGGATACATCACTGCTTCCATCTTTGTCGACCTTGCCAAGGCTTTTGACACTGTCACCCACTACCTTCTCCTCTGCAAACTTAAGGCAGCTGGCCTATCAGATGCCGCTACCCATTCGTTCCATTCCTACCTATCGAGTAGGTCCTAATCAGGCAGGGTTGGCAGCTCCTTATCCAACCCCCATAAACACTGGTGTCCCTCAGGGTTCTGTACTTGGGCAAGGGTGCACTGGTATGTGGAATGTATAAGAGTATGTATAAGAATTACTAATAAAATGTAAAATCGGAAGAAGAAACTTACAGATTTTTTTTGATGAACATTTCATTATAAAAGAAAACCTATACAGGAATTGATGTAAATGAAGTAAAATTTTAGAGAACTTTGTATATGATAATGCACAAGTAAGAAATTAATGATTTTTTGTTAGAATATAAACAATGTACTACAAGGGATTGAGAGACTACTTAATTATATGTAATAATATTTCTAACAGAATACATGACCTTGTGAATAAGCTCACGAAGATGAATGAAATGTAGGGGAAAATAAAATAATAATTAAAGAAGATTTTTGGCCCAAAGACTACTTTTTTGAAAAGAACTTTATGACTCCAGCTGTAAATGAATAAGACTTGTACGCAGCACCTTGGGGAGTCGAAATAAGCAACATACCATAGTCCTTGTTTTTCACTGTTAACCAACTGCAGAGTTTTATGTTAAAATACTTTCTCCTGTCTGTTGCTGCCTTCATTACACAGTCTCCCTGGGCAGCGAACAAGCTCATTAATATTTGTGTCCCCTCATTAATATTCATAGCCTCCCTGCTCTAGCGCTCATAGGCGCTTTTTAAATATAGGCCTGGATATTCAAATTGCTCCATTCTGAGGCGCAAGCCCTTGCGCTGCTCAAAATAGTTGCGCAGGGTGTGGCCGGGGCAATATTCAAAGGAGTTGCGTATTGAGCAACTCCTTTGAATATCACCCCAGCCACAGACCGTACGTGTAGGCAGTGGAACTTGTGCCACCGCAAGTTGTCAGAGTTGAGCATTAAACTTGCGGTGGCACAAGTACCATTGCGCCATGCGCAAATTTCCAATATTCAAAAGGTGACATGCAAATGGGGCCATAATTCATGCAAGGCACAGGGGGGCCATTTGCATCTGATTATGGCCCCATTTGCATGCCATTAGCATGTAAGTGGGCCGATCCCTGAGGACTTGCGCCTGGCCGCCCTTCCAGGCAGCAGCCGTTGGGGACCGATGCACCCTGCAGCCCGATCGAGGGCAGTATGTATGCAGACACCTCCCCCCCAAACATTTCCCGATGCCCGATCGCGGGCAGTATGTATCAAGACACCCCCAGTGCCCGATCGTGGGCAGAGGCGTGAATCAACCCCCATGCCCGATGGTGGGCAGAATGTAAAAAGCACCCCCAACCCGAATATCTCCTGGTGGTCCAGTGGGCCGTAATGCCCGATCGTGGGCAAGATGTCCAGTGACAACCCCCAAACATCTCCCTGGTGTCTTAGTGTCCCCCCACCCCACCCACCCGAAGCCCCTCACCCGTTCCCCGGCGGCGCAGGGCAGCATCCACCGCCTGCCGCCCGCGCGCTCCGCCGACTGACTGTCGGTGAGGGCTGCATGCCCATTGGTGCAGAGCTAGAGCCAATGGGCGTGCAGCCCATACCAGTATCTCCATACATGCCGCGACCGAGCTGAAGTGAAGAGCACAGGGACTGAGTTGGGGGGGGCCAGCCATGGGTGGCAGCTGCTGTGTTAGCCCTGCAATACAGCAGCTCACCTGTGGGTGGCCCTCAACTTGATCCTTTTTTTTTTTGCTCAAAGTTGTGCAGGCGCAGGTTGGGGGTTGTGCCTGCACAACTCTGCACAGCCCGACTGAATATCGGGTTGTGCAGTTTATGCATGGTTCCTCCCCCTCACCCCCTCATGTTGAGCATGCATTCATCTGCATTGCACTGTTGCTCAGCCTGTTTTCAGTGGCGCAACTGCCTCCTGCTGAATATCGCAGAATGGCGCAATGTAGGACTTACGCATGCGCAACCCTGTTGCTCATGGAGCAACCCTTTTGAATATCTGGGCCATAGACTTTTGTGGCTCCTCAGCCACCTTCCTTGTGTCTCTGGGCCCCTGAGTAGCAGATTTGGGGGCCCAGGAGCACGGAGGGAGCTTCCCTTTAGCCACAGGAGTGGTGAGAAACCCATCACATGCTACTGCGCATGCTTGAACTGCCTCTCACACATTTCCGGTGAGGCGGTTCATGGCTTGCTCTTCTGGTCCTGGTTTCCATTGAAAGCATCACCAGAGGCTTGAGGGAAACCAGAAATGGCCACAAAAGATGCAGGACTGGTGGCGGTGCAGACAGGGAGGTAGTGAGAGGTCAAACAAGGTAAGCCACCACCTGCAAGGGGGACGGGGTTTACATATTGCTTGTTTATTTGAAACTGAATAAAAATAAAAAAATAAAAAAAGTAAGGACACTGTTGGCCTCTAAAACTAGGGCAGTCATAGTCCAATGTAATTTACTGTCTATGTTGGATTATGGCTCCTTTGTCTGGGACCATTCTTTGGTTCTCATTCAACCAACCCCCAGTGACCGAACTTATTCCGAGCTCAGATCACCTGCATGGCAAGAGATAAAGTGCATAGCGCCTCAGCTTCTACAACACCAGGCTGGCCTGCCTTTCCCAAATTTGAGCGTAAACTTAAGGATTATGTATCCATTAATTCAAAGTGTAATTGTTTTGACGATGTATGCATCTCTTTTCTCCCTTTGTCAACTTTGTGGCACCACAGATTTTGTATTATTGTATTTTGTATTTATGTTTAACTTGTGCCTCTGGCCTGGGTCTCTTAAAAGGAAATTCTTATTTTCCAGTGAGATATGCCTAGTCAATAAATAAAAATAATATGAAATGAAGTAATGAAACTGCTTTTAAAATGTTTGACAAAAAATAATTATCTAAAGTCTAGCATATATTATTTATTTAGTTTCTGTTGACCGGGTAAGTGCACTAGACAAATTCTGCCTATTTTCAGGCACGACCTGGGGGAGGTGAATACAGATGAATGCCAACTGACTTTGAACCAGATTAAGCTGTTGGTGGTATTTTAGTGAATTATTAGCAGGTACCGGGTCAATATAGCACTACCTGAACAGCGCAGCAATAACCGCACAGCAGGTAGTGTTAAAGCTTGCATAGCACAGGATTTTTTCAGTGTACAGGAATAACCGCTACCCCGTCACTGTATGCTCATAAGGGGGAGTGTTGAACAGACTGCCAGTGCAGTGCTTGGTCAAGCCATTCCCATGGTGGAGTGGCTAGGGCACCAGAATCCAGGTGGTATAGCAAACCTGGGACTGCTGTTTGGTGCCCCCCCAGGTTTCATAGTGTTGCTTTTTTTATGCTATCATGAATTCCCCCCCGACATAAACCCCATCCCAAAATCCACCCCCTGGGAGTTAATTATTTAAAGTCCGGGGGGGTGTGGGGGGCAAGGCCCCCACATCAGGGGGTGCCCGATAATGGGATGTGCACTTTTGTTGAATGGTCGGTGTTTTTACTGATGTTGTTGCAGCATGTCGCTGTTTTCACTGTGGCATTTGGTAATGCATGGTTTTATCTGTAACATTATGACCCCATACCATATTAGCATTATAAATCATTTATTTATTTATTAGCTTTTGGTAACCGGGTAAGTGCGCTAGGCAACAGACCTGCCTATTTTCAGGCACAACCTGGGAGAGCACAGGACATTGGTTACAATATGCAGAAATGCACAGACATAATATAGGTGTACAGGAGCAAAACAAGATATACATTGGGTAGCACAGTAATAGTTACATAAGGGTACATTTTAGGCATAGATCATAATAAGGATGTAAAATAAAGCAATTAGGGTAACCATAAGACAGCTGAGGACAGTAAAGACATCAAGGTTCATAGCCACCTAGACAAACGTATTGCATGGGAGAACATTAGTGTAGTACTCAGGGTCAGACCCGACAGCCTGCAGTGGGACAAAGCAAATTAAGAGCATTTGCATTGGCCAGAGGCTAGGATGTGGGTGAACAGCGAGTTTTTGAATTCTCAATGTGAGGCTGAAGTTTTCACCATAAGAGGGAGTGAGTTCCAGAATTTGGGAGCAAAATGGGCAAATGCCTGTTCACCCATTTTTGTCATGCAAGGTCTAGTGGAGAGCATGGGGACAGAGGAAGACCTGAGGATGCGGGCGTGTGAGGCAGGAGTCAGGAGGTTGGCAAGATAGACAGGGCCGAGAGGTCTAGACAGGGAGTCGATAAAGCAGCCCAGGGAGTAGGCTCGAATATCCTTAGGTGACAGCCAATTTAAGCCAGCGTAAAGGAGACAATGATGGGTAAGACGTGAGGTAGTTAAGGCGAATCTACAGATGTTGTTGTAGACAGTGTCCCATTTGTGGAGTGTAGCAGAGTTTGCAGCAAAGAGGAGGGGCAGAGCATATTGGAGCTGGGGTAAGAAGAATACCTCTCGCAACAGAAAGTCTAGCGGAGGAAGGAGTGAGGTGGCGCCTGCGACAAGCTCCGCCAATTTTAGCATTGACATAGCACACCATATTGACATGTTGAGACAGGTCAAGTGTGGGATCCAAAGTGACCCCAAGGTACTTGAAGGACTCAGTGTTTGAGATGAGGAAGCCATCAAGGCATTGAACCCGGAGCTTGTTCGCAGGGGCAGACAGTTTCTTAGAGGATCCGAATAGCATAGCACAGGTTTTTTCTAGGTTCAGGACTTGGTGGTTGCTAGAGAACCAGGTCTGCAGGAATTGGAAGTCATTAGTGAGAGTGGAGTTGATGGCAGCAACTGATTTTGACCCAGAGTAGAGAACAAGGTCATCTGCATACATAAGAGTACAGCTATGCCGGGACATGGTGGGAATATCATTTAGGAAGAGGGAGAAGAGTAGAGGTCCAAGAGTGGATCCTAAGGAACTCCACGGGAGATGTTTAGGGGAGGAAAGGGCCTTGTGAAATGCCTACCTGAGTCCGATTGTCAAGATAGCTATGGAACCAGGAGAGGGTTTGGTCAGATGCTCCAATGTGGAGCTTCTTTATATGAGAGGATGGTGTACCATGTTGAAGGCTTTAGACAGGTCGATAAAGATGGCCCCAGTGAGTAGGCCACGTCCATATTATTTCTGATGTCATTTGTAAGTTGTGTAGTGCAGAGGTGGTACTGTGACCGGCCGAAACTATGTTGGCACGGGTTTGAAGATCAAGCATGTCAAGGTGAGCAGCAAGCTGGCGGTGGACTATTTTTCAAGCTGCTTACTGAGAGTGGGCAGAAGAGATATAGGCGGTAGTTGGACATGAGTTTGACATCGCCCTTTTTTGTGTATAAGGGATGGTTCTGGCGAGTTTCCAGGTGGATGGGACAGTAGGCGATAACGAATCAAGAGGTTAAAAAGCCAGGTGATAGGTCTGGTCAGCCAAAGGTGCATACTGCTTAAGTATGCAAGGATGGATGCCCTCAGGCCTCTTGACCCCTGCGTGCGGAAGGGAGTTAGTAGCTTGCGAACTTCAAGGTATGTGGTTGGAGCCAGAATGAAAGGGAGGGTGGAAGGGGCGAGGAGGAGAAGGGGACAGTCAGGTTGTGGGCTGATTAGAGTAGCGACTGGTGGAGAAAAAGGGCATTGAAGGCGTTGGCAATGGTGTCATGGTTGGTGCAGTGAACACCTTGAATGTTCATGTCAGCTGGATTCTGTTGCTTGTCGTTGCCGAGAATGTCCTTAATTTTGGACCAGTACCTGCACAGATTTGTAGAGGATGTTATTAGTAGGTTCCTATAGTAGGTGCTTTTGGCAATACGAATTTGTCTTTTGCAGTTGTTACGTAATGCACGATAGTCTTCAAAGTCTGCACGGAGGTGGGAGATCTTCCACCTGGACCAAAGTTTGTCCCTAGATTTGAGAAGTTGAAGTAGGGGGCGTGTTAGCCACTTGGTTACTTTCCCTGCCATCCTACGTGTGGTGACCGGGATGTGAAGGTTTTGAAGAGAGAGGAGGATGGAGCTGAAATATTCTGTGGCTATGTTAATGTCCTCTGTTTGGTAGAGAGGGGACCAGTCAACCTGGTTAAGGTCAGTTAAGAAGTCCTCATGACTTAGGCGGGAGAGATTAGGAAAGGTTACAGTTTTAGCAGGAAGGGGAGGAATGACAGTGTTCCAGACACAGTAGATGGGATAGTGGTTACTAATTGTGTCAGGTAGCACACTGGCTGAGGCAACATGTTTCATCCTGTTAGTAAGTATTCAGTCAAGGAGGGTGGCAGGTGCCCCCACGTGAGACCCTTATGGGTTCATGTATGAGCTGGGATAGATTTGCCTTGCTAGCTAAGGAGGATAGGTTAGCTGAGTTTTTCTCGGACCAGTCAAGGTTAAAATCACCAAGGCAGATAATGTCATTCTTGCCTGTAACTGAAGGCAGAAACCCTAGGAGTTCAGTGATGCCTTGTGTAGCATTTTTGGGGGATATAAGTACAAAAAATATGGAGTTTCTTTACACCCCCAAGAAGCAGTAGGGAGTGTAGGATTTCACAGTTTGGTAGGAGGGATCCTGCAGAAGGGTAATGTTTAGGTGAGTTTTGAAGTAGAGGGCAAGGCCACTCTCCCTTTTAGTGCCAGAGCGGTCGACGAAAGCATGTTGTATCCAGGAAAGTGGCACTGAGAGTCAAGCACTCTGGGCTTAAGCCAGGTTTCTGTGATGGCGGGGCGTCCGGGGCGTTAGTATAGATCCAAGCCTGGAGGTCAGGAGGTTGGCCATAAGGCTCTAGCATTCAGGTGGGTGAAAGTTAGTCCATCGGTTTTAGGAGAGTGGTGGCCGGGGGCAAGGTTATGACAGGACGCAGAGATGGACCAGGGTTGATCTCAATGTCGCTGAATAGTATAAGAGATAGGGTTAGTAACCATAGAGGGGTGATGAGGTACGCCCTGATAGAGATGCAGGGTGGCGGCTTCAGATGAAGGTGAAGGTGAAGGTATCTGACTATTGGGCTATTACGCTTGCTGATGAGAGCAGAGGGGAGTAGAGGTAGTGGAGTGGCAGTAGCAAACATACGTGTACTCAGCAGTCTTGTAGCAAAGTTGCTGTGAGCAGCTCTGGAGTGTGTAGTTGTCTGAATGGAGAAAATGAATCTGTCAGTTAAATGGAACACAGTCCACCTAGAGGCAGCAGTTTGAATGTACTATTCTAAATTCCATGATTTGCATACATTCCACATTACATCAGAGTTCTGGGGAAGTCAGAGGTTCTTAGCTGACTGCATAGGTCTAATACTACTGGGAGATTCCTGGGGTTAGAAACCTACAGTAATTGTTACTTGGGGACAGTTGGAAGAGATGGCTCCTTGGTGTGCCATGAGCACCATCCACTGCACATCAGTGACCTGTGTGAAGGGTTCTGTGTGCATTGTTCCTCCTGGCCACCAAGGGACAGCCATGCAATGAAAAACACTGCAAACACTCCCTGGAAAAATTGAACATCTAAAAGGATTGCTCTGAACCTCCTATCAGCCCAACTAGGGATTCTGGGCTTGCACAGTAACATAGTAATTTATGGTTGGAAGTGACTTTTAGTCCATCATGTCCACCCCCACTTCATGAGCAGGGATGAATGAATATGCTGTGCAAACATGCACTAATTTATACAGAGATTTCCCTACCCCTACTACCCAGGATATCCTCTGGCTTCCTTGGTAAGCAGAAATGTGTCCAGGTTTGCCTTGAAGACCTGTATTGTTTTCACACCCACTGTCGCTGTTGGTGCCTCCTAACTTCCCCCCCTAAATTTGCTGCCTCTGTGCTTCAGGGCATATCCCCTAGTTTTGCTGACGTACACCAGATCATCTCACAGGAGCATAGGAGTGGTGTGTGAGACTGATTCTTCATCTGCAAATCGGAGAAGTGTATGTGTGTGTGTGTATGTATAGCATAGCTGTGTTTTTTATTTCTGTTTATTTTATTTGTTGTGTGGTTAAAAAAGAAAAAGGAAAAAGACCAAACAAATCATTCCCTTGTCCCAATCTCAATCTCAATCTCTCTCAATCTTTCTCTCTCTCTCTCTCTCTCAGTCTCTCTCTCTCTTTCTCTCTCAATCTTTCTGTCTCTCAATCTCCCACCCCCCCCGGGGCACTCTAAGAAACAGGAGCACTAGCCTGCAGTGCTGAGACTCAGGGACAACTCGGGCAAAGTGAAGTAGAAATCAATAAGGGTTAGATGGCTAAATAACTTTAGCAAGTACACAAAAGTCTTATAGTGCACATAGGAACAGTAAAATAACTTTGTGGTACTACCATCAGATCATGAAACCGGATGTCACGGACTGAGTCACTTCCAGTGCACCATCATAAAAGGAGCAGGCCTAGCGAACATCTCAGGAGTATAGGAGGGGCGTGTGAGGCTGAGTCTCCATCTGCAAATCGGAGAAATCAGTGTGTGTGTGTGTGTGTGTACAGTTTAGCTGTGTTTTTTTACTGCCTTTTATTTTATTTGTTGTGTGCTAAACAAAACAAAAAAAAGACAAAACAAATTGTCACCCTATCCCAATCTATCTTTCTCTCTCTCTCTCTCTCTCTCTCTTTCTAAGACTAGGCACAGGGCACTCTGGGAAACAGGAGGACTAGCCTCCACAGTTGTGACAGTTGTGTATACAGGTTCATAAAAAAAAAACAACAACATATCCCTAACATTCCCCCAACCCCCAACACAACTTAAGGCTTGCAAGTCTTTATTTGTTTCTATCTTTTTATTAATAAAGTGAATGAATGAAAATGTTACTGTGGTGTCTTGGTACCTCTAATTAGAGTTAAGGGAAGACCTGACTGGAAAAAAAAACTCTGTATACACAGAGTTCCCTAGATTTGTTTTGTACTCCGTTTTTGATGAACCTGTATAAGTGAAGCAGTGGCCTATTCTGTGTTAAGTGTATTCTACCTAGGAGTTTAAATTGTGTATAAGTATACAATCACATTAATTGATTCAAGGTGAAAAACACTTGAAATAAATTATGCAAATTAAATGTTGAATACCAGTTAAAAGGTGGACACTCCTGACAGTCACTAGATCTGCCCCCAAATGAAGACCCGGATAATGTTGCAGCGCTGGGGCACAGTGATCTAGTCAACAACTCTGGACATTGTTTCTACAGTAAACTTCATTTAAAAGCAACTTCATTGCCTAACATTGTGGAGTGCTGGGTAGTTTGGTGTTTGCTAAGTGATAATGTGGAAACTAGCCTGGACAAACTAATCAGAAACAATGCGAAGAACAAATCTGTAATAATACACATGGGCTCAATCAACGTTGGCAAACACCGCGAAAAGGACATATGTCTTGATTTCATCAGTCTAGAAAATAAATTAAAAAATAATGGCTGTAAAGTAACGATCTTAAGCATATTACCAATACAAAGCACCTGTAGTGAAAAAAACAAACATATCGAATGACTATAAGATTAGGTAACCGGTGTGAAAGGGAAAAACTCACCTTTATAAAAAAAGCTGTATAACTTTTAATAAATACCCAAATCTATTTGTCAAAGATGGATTACATTTAAATAAAAAAGGAGCAAAAGCACGAAGCAAAAAGATTCTAAGGACCCTGGGGAAAAGTATAGTCCACAATCTAGTGACAAAGCAACAATAATCTCAAATAATCGGAACATTAAACTACAAACAAAAAAACATCACATATCAGTTAAAACACATACTAATCAATACTAGAAGCTTCTTTAACAAAAAGAAGAGTTAGAAACCTTATTCCACAAAAATATATATTTCATTGTAGCAGTCACAGCAACATGGTGGAATCCAGATTTTATCTGAGGAAAATCAGTACAAGGGGTACAGTTTATTTCACAGAGAAAGACTGAACAGGAAGAGCAGAAGAGTAGCCTTGTACATTCAGGCAGGCATTACTGTGGAAGATGCCACAACCAAAATAAAAAATTATTGAACAAACATAGAAACGTTATGGTTAAAACTCGACACACCAGAATCCACACCTCTGATTGTAACACTTGTCTATAGACCCTCTGACACATCACCAGAAAATTCAGCTCTGATTATGGAGGAAGAAGAAACTGCATGTGAAACTGGTGAATCAAAATAATGGGAGATATTAATTTGTCAAACATTAGTTGGGATAAGACATTAGCCATCACCACAATGGGGAAAACATTTATTAATATATATGAACAGCTGAGACTGACACAGTGACCAGAATATTCAAAGGGGTTGCCCCTGGCACAACAGAGTTGCACTGGCACAACCCCACATTGCGCCCTGGCGGGATATTGAAAAGGCTGCCCAGCTCAGCACAAATCCCGATGCGCCGGGGTGCAATGTAATCTTATGCAGCGCAGATGCAGGGGGCATGCCCATGCATTTGCGGCACATCCCGATATTCAGCCTGGGATGTGCGGAGCATTTTCTGGTGCAACCCCTTCATACGCCGCACACTGGTGCTCAAAGTTGAGCCAAAATTGAAATGCTGGCCACCCACAGGTGGATGGCTGTATTGCAAGGTGCAACACAACAGCCAACGCCATGGGTGGTCACCCGCCCAGCAGGAACACCGTCCACAAGCACCCGGACCCTCCCTGGTAGTCCAGTGGACCCCCTCCCTCCCCATATGCCCGATCGCGGGCTGTTGTAATAATAAAGTCCAACCTGGTGGTCTAGTGGTCCCCTCCCCGTATGTCCGATCATGGGCTGTTGTGGTGTTAAATATTAGCCTGGTGGTCCAGTGGTACCCCCTCCCCACCTACCCACAGAGGACCCCCAGCCACCCAGTAACCCCCCCATCATTGGCGGGCGGCAGCACCCCGCCCACATACCACCCACTGAATGACAGTGTACAGTATGATCTGTATGCCTATTGGTCCTCAGTGTGGACCGATGGGCTTGCAGACCATACTGTACTACACAGGACCAGATATGTGAATGAACACGTTCATTCACATATCTGTCTCTGTATATGCAGGTTAGCATGGTCTGCAAGCCCATCGGGTCCACACTGTGGATCAATAGCGCAGATCATACTGTCACAATGTATGTGTGCAGACCTTGCAATTTCAACGGTGCTGCACCATGGCACATCACCGTTGAATATCGCCTGGTCCTGGTCCTGGCCGCCGGCGCAGCCCAGTTGTGCTGCTCCCAGGCTTGCGCCACTGCCCGGCGCAGTCTGAATATCCAGCCCAGTATATATTAAGACTCACTAGACAACA